>JALPQI010004881.1:0-62937 GCA_025490895.1 Thaumatotibia leucotreta
GGTGCATTCATCCTTACTTGTCTTATCACGTAAACAAACACTTTTTGAAAACATTATCACTCTTTTCTCTGCAATTACACATTAATCATCACGTCAAATGTTGTTGCATACTTAATTAAACTCGCAAAGTATTATAATCACTCAATAAAGCACTGAAAAATATCATTTCTGTAAAGATTTTCGTCAATAAATGCTGTTACGGTCGGATAACTTTAAAAACATCTGACATTGATGTGACATTGCGATGTCTAGATTGTCTATGTACCATAATGTTGGCATGTCAATATATCGATATTAATACTTAAAGTACAACTCGAGGAAAATGCAATTAAAATAAATTGCAGTAATTTGCCAAAATTTATTAGGGTTTCGTAGCAAAAATGGCAACAACGGAACCCATACTTATAGTTTCGCTATGTCCGTCTTTCCGCAGCATACTTAGCTCAGTGGCCGTTAATACTATAAATCTGAAATTTGTTACAGGTACATATTGATACATATTGATCATGCCAACAAAGTGATACAATAAAAGGTAAAAAAAAATTTTTTTCGGGTACCTCCCCAATTGAAACGTTTCAAATTTTTCGATGTCCCTAAATCGAAAACCATTTCGAGATATACGCATGTAGACCACAAAAATATATTTTTGAAATTTTTTTTCGCAATATTTTTGGTAAAAATCTTAAAAATAGTTTAAAGGGGAAGTGACGTCACATAGCTGAATCAGAGCTGCCACTATAACCAAAAAAAATCTTGTGGTTCGAATGTCACTGGTGTTTGGCAGTGACATTTGACACTTGTTACCGTTTTTCTTCGTTTTCTTACGTGTATGAAACATCACTTGTGACGTCATCTAGCTGATTTTTGACGTTTGTAACTTACGCTCTTTCTGCTCGAAGTAGTAATAAAAAGGGGTTTTCGCACTAAAATAGCAATATTTTTGAAAAATAAAAAATACGTGTATCTTTTAATATTGAGTTCTTTCAAAACAGACAATAAAAACTGGGACTAAAAAATATGAAATATTGTCAATTGGTGATGTGGGGTGATTTTTTTATTTGCTGTAATCGTATAGTGTGGGGTATCATTGAATAGGTCTCTTAAAAAGAAAAAGGGGCTTTTAAGAAAGTTTTTTTCTAAAGTCAATGTTTTCGGAGATAATCGCTCCAGATGAAAAAAAAATTGTCCCCTCCTCTAACTTTTGATCCAAAGGTCCAAAAAAATCATGAATAGTGGGCTGGCATAAAACTATTTCGAACATAATCGGCCCAGCCATTTTTGAATAACTACGAAACCCTACACTGAGCATGGCCCGACATGCTCTTGGCCGGTTTTTGTAATTGATTTCAATATTTATTTTATTCAAAGACTGGCAGTGCTTAGTTGGAATAAACGTCATACCATATTTAATAAAATCTTCACGTCAAACGTCATTCGTTTCGCTACTTCGCTTCACGTTGTTCGTTACGGGTGCACTTCATGTGATTTTTCTCATGACTAGTGGCGCCTTCGTTGGAGCGACAGAGAAAAATCCTCGAAATTTAACCATAGTTTTTGATATAATCTTATACGAAATAATTCTCTTCCTGACAGACGATGTAAAATCGATAATCCTCTATTTACGTACCTAAGCAGTGAAATTATCGCTGACATTTCATTATATCGACATTTCTAATCACTAGTGATTGTCTTTTGATCATCGTTGACGTTTTGTTTGTTTCACTTGGTCTGTGGTTTGTTTACATGATAAGACAAGTAAGGATGAATACACTGTAAATAAATATATTGGGACATCTTACACAAATGGACCTAGCCCCACGGTAAGCTTAATTAAGGCTGGTAACGTGGGTAACAAGCGACGAATATGTAATTGATAGAGACATAATATCCATACACAGCCACGACCAAGGATCAAATTCTTGTGATAAATAAATACACAAATAATGGTCTCGCCGGGATTCAAACCCGGGTCCTCCTAGGCTACGGTGGTTTAATACAATATAGACGTAACCCAATTCTGATTCAACACTGATATAGGACGTTGCTAAGATTAATGACAATTTTTATAGTCAGTTATGTACAGTCGACGTCAAAAATATCGTTACGGTTTAGGTACCAAAAATATATTCACACGACCATAACGTCAAGGCAATAAAGTCGCACCTAACCTGTAACGATATCTTTAGGTGCGTTTAAACCAAAAGAGCATTCGCTGTTCTAGCGCCCGTTCTAAGAAATCAACCAATCACGTTTTGTGTACCGATCGAATTTCGTAGAGTGGGAGGTTAGAACAGCGAATGCTCTTTTAGTTTAACCGCACCTTTTGACGTTGACTGCACAGGGATCGGACAAATGTGCGTCATTGTTCGCTATAATATGGACATGGCACCAAATTTGATTGAATGAATAATGAAACGAATAATTTCTTGAAATTCAATTTCGAAGCTTTGAGGGGTCTATTCACAAAGGTTTTCATAGTTACCGGTGTAAAAAGGGTAATTTTCTGAAAATGATTCAATGAATAATTATTCAATCACCTTTGGAGTCATGTCCATATTATTACGAACAATGATGCACATTTGTCCGATTTCTGGTTATCTGGTTAGTTGTCAGTTGCCGTTAACTAAGTAATTTGACCGCATTGACCAATGCGATGCGGGTAATACCGTTTATCGGGAAAGTCCGTCTACCAACTGATTTCCACCCCTAACTCAACAATATAAGACGAATATGACGGACTTTCCTTACAAATAAATTATGCCGGAATTACACACACTGACCTTATGTTTTTTACTCTGTATCTCAGCTAAATCAAAGCGCACACCTACAATTTTATTGCTAGACTGCATGTATTACGTCTATCCGCTACATAAATTGCCTGCTCTGTGGCAGAAATCAAAACGCGGCATTAAAATTTAAACAAGAGCTAAGGGAGCAATTTGCCACCGCATTTCAATCAGGAGACATTATTCAGTATTATGTAGATTCGTGGCATTTCGCCTGCGGTGCCGTTCGCTGGTCGTTTCGGGCAGTCAGCGCTTAAAGCGCTTTAAATTTTAGAATTAACGGGCGTAGACGAGCATTTAAAAAAATAATACATTACATCAGAGGATGTAATCTTCTATCCTTAATCAGATCAACATAGCGAATAGAGACTTGTTTATTTCATCAAACAAGTAAAAGCAAAATCAAAATTTCTCAATAAATAAAAGTTTATCCTTGAACCATTAAGATAACCTAGTGACAATATTTGCAGCAAGTTAAGCTCCGATGTATCGGTTAGAGATCCTGAACAAGCCGGTTTCAGAAAAGGCTTCAGCACCGTAGACCACATACACACGCTCCGTCAAGTTATACAGAAGACCGAGGAGTATAACTTGCCCCTCTGCTTAGCTTTTGTGGACTACGAAAAGGCCTTTGATTCGATCGAGACGTGGGCTGTACTACAGTCTCTCCAGCGGTGCCAAGTAGACTACCGGTACATCGAAGTACTGGAGTGCCTGTACGAAAACGCCAATATGTCAGTTCGCCCCCAGGACCGGAATTCGAAACCAAATCCATTGCAGCGAGGAGTAAGACAAGGAGATGTTATCTCTCCTAAATTATTCACCGCTGCACTGGAAGATGTTTTCAAGATTCTGGACTGGAGGGGATTTGGCATTAACATCAATGGCGAGTACATCACTCACCTTCAGTTTGCCGACGATATAGTAGTCATGGCTGAGACCATGGAGGACTTAAGTACTATGCTCGATGATCTCAGTAGTCTCTGAAGATGTTGGTCTTAAGATGAACATGGACAAAACGAAGATTATGTCGAACGTCCATGTGATACCAACTCCAGTGAAAGTTAGAAATTCTACACTCGAAGTGGTTGACGAATATGTATACCTGGGACAAACAGTCCAGCTCTTACAACTTCGAGAAGGAGATCAATCATCGAATCAGACTGGGTTGGGCGGCGTTCGGGAGACTACGCAATATCTTCTCGTCCAATATAGTGTCTCAAGTCGAAAGTCTTCGACCAGTGTGTGTTGCCAGTGATTACTTATGGATCTGAAACATGGTCGTTCACTATGGGACTCATTAGGAGGCTCAGAGTCACTCAACGAGCGATGGAGAGGGTAATGCTCGGAGTTTCTCTGCGAGATCGTATCAAGAATGACGAGATCCGCAGAAGAACGAAAGTGACTGACATAGCCCGAAGAATCGCCAGGTTAAAGTGACAGTGGGCTGGCCATATTGCCCGGAGGACCGATGACGGTCGGCGTGTTCTCGAGTGGCGACCACGCACTGGACGGCGCAGCGTGGGAAGGCCCCCCACAAGATGGAGCGAAGACCTGGTAAAGGGTTCGGGTGTCCAATGGAAGCGGACAGCTCACGGCCGATCTTTGTGGAACTCTCTGGGGGAGGCCTATGTTCAGCAGTGGACGTCAATTGGCTGATGATGATGATGTATTGGATAGCGAGTGTGACTGTACTATACGTAAACAAATCTAAATTGAATGGAAAACTGAACAACCCAAATTAACAAAAAGCGCTTTACGCAGCCAGATTCCTTAAAGCGCTTCACGCTGTCAGATCACGCGGGGTCAAAATTACCCGTCAATCTGTGCCCTAACCAGCTTCGTACCTTTTATTTAAGCACGTAATTGTTCTGTTTTGATACATCCCCCCCCCCCCTTCTACCCCCGCACCTCCCCCCTTGATTACACCGATTACTGTTTTTGTGTGTTTGTCGAATTAAAGCGAGAAAAGGAGAAATTGAGCCCTTAATAGTACATTACATCAGAGGCCGGGAAAATGAGGATTTCCGGTCAAGTTGGAATATACATCGGATAGGTAACGAGGCCGGGAATCCGTTTTCACGCCGGGGCATGTATAGTGATTTTCTCAAACATACAAAGAAATACTAAAAAAAATAATCACAATGTTGTCGAATTAAAAAAAAAGTTACTTTGCAGGCCTAGGCCTGAAAAGCGTTATGAAATTTCATTTCTATCCCAGTGAGTTACTGCACCCTAAAAGCGATACTTTCGAGTCTATTTTACGTAAAGACAATAAGTATTTCATTGCATGTTTGAGAAATAGTTATTTACAATATGGCTCAGAAAGTATTCTTTTTAATACTATAAAATTGGCGTTATAAAATGTTATACAGTGTGTTACCATGACCCGGGCTTTTATAGTTGCTGATTTCAAAGAATGAACTTTTGACAGTTATTCGTTTATCCTTATTAATATGAGGATAAGGCTCACCATTTTTTCGATAGTGTTAACGTTATACAGAGTGGAAAAAGCGAATGCCACATGGATGGCATTTACCTTAAATAATGTAAATAGCACATTTTGTGTAAGGGAGACTTTCCTTTGTTTTTAAAAACAATAAATTTCTGCGTTTAAGGATTTATGAAAAATCACTTGCCTCAGCCGGGACTCGAACCGGTCAAATGTGACAAAAAGTAACGTCAAGGAGACCAGGGCTGCTGGGCGATTTGTAATTGTAATACTTAATCCTATTCAGTGTACTTTGTGTGTCAAGAAAAAAAATTGGAATTGGTCGATAAGAGTATGCTTTTTCATTACATTTAAATCTTGCGTTATTTTTGGGACACCCTATATAAGGTTCATTTCTAAACTGTTAAAAATTCATTCTTAGAAATCGGCAACTATAAGAAAATGGTAATAATACGCATTACTAGCAATCGTTTTCAAGTTTGACATGTGACAAACATTCAGCTTTAGATATTCAGTAGATAAAGTAAATAGCCACCATTTGTATGGGAACCAAGCGTGCCGACTTTTTAGCTGTCACTGAGACGTCACGGTCGGCATTTAGTGATGGGAAAACCTAAACGATTCAAAGACACCAATGCCCCTCCACCCGCAACAATGCAGCCGGCTCTCTCGTAGATTTTATATCTGTAGGCTCGCTCGCTCACTATTATATTTATTGTAGAACGAACAACACTAGTCGCTAAATTTGACGGACGAATGAGAAATGGGCTGTACTACGAAGTCGAAGCGATACGCGAGAGTATCGCTAGTCTCATATTCATCATCGTTTTAACACACATGGTCGATCAAACGTTTAAAGCAAACGCACCAATGCAATGTAAACGCCGGTTTGTAACGTAATTCTATAGTTACTTAGGTACACCCTTGGACGCTATAATAAAAATACGGAAAAAATGATTAAAAATGAATTCACACACAATATTATTTAAAAATTACTTACGTGTGAAGGGAGATAATGTTTTTATTTTTGTGCGCTGGAAATATTTGGGCTGGTGTAGTTAATTATCATGCGATGAGGCATTTTGTATTTTTTCTTACGTGCGGCTGCAACAGCTGACGTATGTGGACTGTCATTAGAAATTGCCATCTCAGTGGCTGCCACTGAGTTCGGACACGCGAAGTAGATACATTTGCTTCTTCTAGTGTTATTCATTTCTGTGAAATTGACCATACACTTAAGTTTATTTTCATCCAAACGATCAATGTAACGCGTGTACTGCTCAGTTGTCAAACGAGTGGCTGAGATCTGTCATTGTCAAGTGCAAACGATTAATTTTGAATTACATTGCTTGACATGTTAGAGACCCTGCCATCGAAGCTGGGGGTTCTGGGTTTGAATCCCGGTGAAGGCATTATTTGTGTACTGTTCCTTGGTCATGGCTGTCTATGTATTTAAGTATCTATATGTATCTATCTATTACATATTACATCGTCGTATATGTATCTATCTATTATATATTATATCATCGCTTGGTACCCATCACAAGGGTCCATTAAGGTGCAGTTAGACCAAACGAGCATTCGCTCATTCTATCCCCCACTCTACGAAATCAACGAATTTCGACGAATCACGTTTTGTGTAACGAACGAATTTCGTAGAATGGGGATCGAATGAGCGAATGCTCGTTTGGTCTAAATGCACCTTTAGATGTCTTAAAAAAATATTTCATCATCAGCCTATGATAGTCCACTGCTGGACGTAGGCCTCTCCTATTAACTATGCGTATAGACGCAATAGGAGGTAAATGCCCATAATCGCCAAGCTGGGCAAGCGGATTGGCGATCCGCAATGCAGTAATGTGTCCACTATGATGACGCTGCTGCCCATCATCAATCTTTTATCAAATAATGGTCAGTGACACTTCAATCCCTTAGTCGACTCTTACGACACCCGCAGGAGGAGTTGGGGTGGTGATAAATGTATTCTTACTGCCGTCACCACACAGCCAAAAAAATATTTATTTATCAATAAAACACGAATATGTAAAAAAACATGTTTAATTCAATATTGCTATGTCTATTTCTACAACTTTACAATGAGATCTACTTCCAAGCTACTTAAAACTAAGATAATATCTCTATGCATTATATTATCCTGTACAAAACACATTTAATATCACAACTAACTCTATTGATTAAAATAATCTAGTTAATCTTAAAAATGTTCACATATTTGGCATTAATTTTATTTTTATTAAGTTAAATGGGCGTTTTCACAAACCTTTATTGAACCCTAGTTACTTAATTTGGTCAAGTTTACGCTTATTCGACTCAGAATCACGAGCTCATTCGATTTTGTTAGGAGAAAAAATATGTCCCATAATTTTCATACAGTTTTCATTCCTTCCATTACGCCACCGCCTTTAAACATCTATGAAAAAAAACGGTATCGTAATTGAAAAAACATTTTGGGACAGTTTTTTTCTCCTATTTGCAATCGAAAGAGCTCGCGATCCTGCGTAAAACAAGCTCAAACTGGTCCCAATTAAATAACAAGGTGATTTCAACAACGGTTTGGGAAAACTCCCAAATATCATATTATTTTGAGATAAAACATCTATAAGTTGACCGGTAAGGTTCACTTTAGCGTATCACTTATATATTATATTGGTGCGAACTTGGTACTACTTTACGTATCGAGTAAACATTGACGTATCCGTTACCTGCGTGCTTAGCCAAGTTGCCAATCGCTAACGCTTAGTAACGTATCGTAGGTTCCCGTCTCTGTCACTCTTTCATATTAGTGGAACAAAGACTGTTACGTAGCTGCCTTTTGTTTACGATTGATGATAAAGCGTTAGCGATTGGCAACTTGTCTAAACACCCTGCCACCTCATGGTATGTCGATTTACTGCACTAAATTGAACTTAACTTTTCTACTTTACTAATACTACTTTACATGTTGTAGGAAAGGAGTCGTCTATACTAATACTTAGATAATATTTAACATTTTACTTAACCTTTTTTTTACATTTTAATATAATCTAGAGTGTTACTGAATCTGTGTGAAAATGTACAGATAAGATAGGGCAGAGCTAAGATGACAGTCATACAATGTTGCTATTATTAAATTAAAAATTAAAAGACAAAGAACTTTCTTTAAAAATGCTATGTTACTTAGAAATAGTTATAATGTTTTTTCTTTCGATTGGCATAATAAATGAGTTTATACATCAATCAGATTGTCATTTCGTTCTTAAAAACTTGTGAAAATTGAGTTTAAAGTTGGGCTCTCGGTCGTGTCGTGCCCAGGTTTCGTGTACCCGTTTCTTCGCTACCGGGAAACGGGATTCTTACCAGTTTGAAACCTGTAATTAAGACACGGATACACGGGTACCCGTACCCGTACCCGTACCCGTATCTTAATTACTCGCGGGTCCGATCTGCCTTCAATGTGTACTGGCAATCTAACTTATAGGTTCGATTTTATATTCAAACAAAGTATTGAACCGCATTTAACAAGCAAAAACGAAAATTTCTAGCTGCGTGATTCGTAAAAAGCTGCGATTTTTTCGGTAGGTTTTGTTTTGTTTCCAACTTTTTACTAAAAGAACATAGGTTTTTTGAAAAGTGTAAGGCCCCGGTCGTACTGCACACGCCGCACGCAACCGACAACGTCCCGTCGGACGCAGCGTCTGAATGATGTATGGCGGGGGGACGCCGCACGCAGCGGGCGAAAACGACCACTCCCGAGCATTCCCGAACACACCATTCACCGGCTGCGTGCGATGGGACGTTGTCGGCTGCGTGCGGCGTGTGCAGTACGACCGTGGCCTAAAGCAGTCTATCAAGGCGAGCTAGGTACCAGGAGATCATAACTCCACAGCAGTTCACATGTGACAGTGCATGTACGCGGCGTAGAGGGGCAGCAGCGCGCAAGCGAGAGGGAGCGAGTGGACGTCCCGCTCTAACTTGACTTTCTAGCACATCTTGTGTGCGACAGCAACATGCGGCCTTTCTGCGCCGTATTTTGTAGGTTGCAGTGATTAAAAAAAAACAACCGCCCAAGATTTTCTAGCCCCGGACTCCCGGACTTTATATTAGTTTTTTCGTTGCTATACTCTAACCAACCAGTTTTTCAGTTGAAATTCTAATTTTCTATGGACAGTCAATTATTAAGATTTGTTGCCCTTTTCTTGATAACCTGGTTGAACAGAATGTAAGATTGTCATTTCGCTCTTAAAAAACATAAATCGAATTTAAAAGCAGTCTATCAAAGCAAGCTAGGTACCAGGAGATCATAACACCATAGCAGTTCACATGTGACAGTGCATGTACGCGGGGTAGGGGGGCAGCAGCGCGCAAGCGAGAGGGAGCGAGTGCACGTCCCGCTCGCTCCCGTTGGCGGCCTGCGCGCGCAGCTGTTCCAGGCGAAGTTGGTTTTGACGCTTCCATTTGGTTCTAGAAGAAAGGTTTGGGGTTCATATTTTGGTCTGGAAGTTGGGTAATTAAGTTTTCTGACCTCCGGCCGGCCAACAGCACTTTGCCGGCCGCTGCGCTAAACTATGTTACGACTGCCGGCTTCGTTGAGCAGAAAAATAGTATACACACACGTCGACCGTTAAATGGGAAAGCCTCTGATCACATGTTTGTCGGCCTCGGCTCACACGTTTTCAAATTACACGTCATCCGAGACGTTTCCCATTTAAAAACGGCCTTGGCATGTAATCTACTATCGTGGTAAATAAAAGTACCTATATATACGTATAAGTTTGGATTACTGCGACCGCCAATGTGGCGTAATACGGGCATTTAACCCCTAATGTGTTCCTCTTAGTAGGAGAGGCTTTAAACAGCAGTCGACTGAGAGAGAGAGAGAGAGAGAGAGAGAGTTGGATAGAGAGAAAGAGGAGGAGAGGGAGAGGGAGAGATTGATAGTGAAATATAGTGAGAGGGAAAGACAGATCGAGAGAGATGAAGACACAGTGATAGAGAGCGGCGTGGGAGAGAGAATTTAGAGAGATGGAGAGAGAGAAAGACAGAGAAAAAGAGAGAGAGAGAGTTAGATAGAGAGAAAGGGAGAGGGAGATAGAGGGAAAGAGAAAGATATGAAAGATATAGAGAGAGTTTGATAGAGAGAAAGGGAGAGAGATAGAGGGAAAGGGAAAGAGATGAAAGATCATGATGAAAACGAACAGCGAACTCACCGTCGATTCTGGTACCAAGTCTTGACCTGCGTCTCGCTCAGACTGAGCGCGTCAGCCACATCCCCCCGGTCAGCGACGCTCAGGTACTTCTGGCAGCGGAACTTGCGTTCGAGGTACGCGAGTTGCGCATGCGTGAAGGCGGTGCGGCGCCGGCGCGGCTTGCGCGACGAGCTAGCGCGGGGTCGGTCTGGAAGAGTTGTTGTCGTTTATGGTGCCCTGGTAACTTTGGGAGCATTCTATGAAAACATGTCGTAAGCGAAACTGTCTTTTACTTTTGATAATTTTAATTAGTAAGCAGAGTTACGATATATTGATAACACATCAAGGCTTTAAGATTGACAGTGATTCCTAGCAACTAGCATATTTTATTAGGGTAGCTACCATAGCGAGTCGTAAGCGACAAAAAGTAGATGTTTTCATGGAATGCTCCTTTGGTGGAATAGTATTTTCTCAAGGCAATGAAATGTTTACATGACGTACCTCAAATCAATCAAGGAAGTACGTAGTTTTGGTTTCTACGAGCGAACAATGATTTAAAAGGCAATGAAATGTTTACATGACGTACCTCAAATCAATCAAGGAAGTACGTAGTTTTGGTTTCTACGAGCGAACAATGATTTAAAGGAACTTCATACAAAATTTCAGGCCTTAGCCTGCATAGCATCTTACTTTTGTTTTTAAACGTCAAAGTATGTCAGACCCTTTTTTATCGTAAAATATAAGTACCTATACTTTTTGTCATGGCCTTGGCATTAAGCCAGAAATAAAAAAATACGGAATTTCATTTCTTTATGTCATGTTACAAGTTTGAGAAAAGCACTAAACAAGCTTCAGCCGAGAAAAGGCTTAGAGGCCTCATTATATCCGCAAAGTGAAATTCCCTAGGGATTTCACTTTACGGGAATTACTCCCGCGATACATGCAAGCAAAACAGCAAGTGTGATGAAATAATACATTATGCGTCAAGAGAAGTAAGTACGAGATTACTAACGAGAGTGTTAGAAGCCCGACACCGTAGGCGGAGTTCAATGACTCGAGTTAGTATTCCGCTTACTGACCGTGATGCATACAATGTTTTTCATCACACTTGCGGACAAAAAAATAAGTTTTAAAACAAAATATTGTTCTATGACGTTCTGACATTTCTATTACTCCCCCTAGGGAATTTCACTTTTTTTCATTTTGTGGCACTTAGTTTAACTACATCTATGTTTATTTTATGTTTTAATGTGTATGTTGTGTCACGAATAAATGTTTTTTCTTTCTTTCTATTACTCCCGCTACGCATTTTTTTTTTTATATGAAATAGGCTTACTCATGGCCACAGACTCGCCAAGGGCAGAGACTACGATGGAGTGAGTTTGCCCAGAAGGTGCCTATTCAAGCAATGGCGCGCTTAGACAGCAAGTGTGATGAAAATATTGTTCCTCTTCATACCTGCTGATTCCTGTGTCTCCCGCTGGGATCCTCCAGCCATGACCGACGCAAAGCCAGCCAGGAGTTGGCTCTGGAAGGAGCTCTTTGTCAGATCCATGGAGCGTCCGTACAGGCTGTCGGAGATCAGGTAGCCCTCTTCTTTCTCGTCACGTTCTGGCCTGGTGGGATAAGGATGGAGTCAGTATTGTGGTGTTCGATTAGCTACCTAAACCCAGGTAATCTTTTTTGTTTTTTTTTTAATTTTTTTTCAAAGATCAAAGTAATATCCATAGTGTAATTAATGACTTCATCTCAGTCCACGGCCGGACGTAGGCCGCTCTTATTAACTATGCGTAAAGACGCATTAGGAGGTAAATGCCCATAATCGCCACGCTGGGCAAGCGGATTGGCGATCGCAGTAATGTGTCCACTATGATGACGCTGCTGCCCGTCACCAATCTTTTATCAAATAATGGTCAGCGACACTTAAATCCCTTAGTCGACCTTTACGACACCCCCAGGAGGAGTTGGGGTGGTGACAAATGTATTCTTACTGCCGTCACCACACGGCCAGTTAATTACTTAATCTAGCTCAATTGTATTGTTTTCATGTGTTATGGATTTAGCAGTATTCAACGACGTAGATTGGAATTTAAACACATTTTGAATAATAAGGCCCAAGATTTCACTTTGCTGTGCTTGTCACACTTGAAATTGTCACTTTCTCTGTACTTGTCACTCTGTTTGTCCTTGTCATACTTGAGGTTGTCACTCTGTCTGTCCTTGTCACTCTGTCTGTCCTTGTCACACTTGAGGTTGTCACTCTGTCTGTCCTTGTCACACTTGTGGTTGTCACTCTCTCTGTCCTTGTCACTCTATCAGTCCTTGCCACACTTGAGATAGTCAAGCTGTCTGTCCCTGTCACTCTGTCTGCCCCTGTCACTCTATCTATCCTTGTCACACTTGTGGTTGTCACTCTGTCTGTCCTTGTCACTCTATCTATCCTTGTCACACTTGAAGTTGTCACTCTGTCTGTCTTTGTCACTCTATCTATCCTTGTCACACTTGAGGTTGTCACTCTCTCTGTCCTTGTCACTCTATCAGTCCTTGTCACATTTGAGATAGTCAAGCTGTCTGTCCCTGTCACTCTGTCTGCCCCTGTCACTCTATCCTTGTCACACTTGAGGCGGTCACTCGGCCTGTCCTCGTCGCACAGAGCCAGATGGCAGTCAGTCACCTGTACATATAGAACTCCCTGAACTCGGGAGTGGACCGCGCCGTGTCGTGCTCGCACTTGGAGGACGAGTCGCTGCGGTTGTGTCCGACGGAGATGTCCGCTGAGCGGCGTCCTTGTCACACTTGAGGTGGTCACTCGGCCTGTCCTCGTCGCACAGAGCCAGATGGCAGTCAGTCACCTGTACATATAGAACTCCCTGAACTCGGGAGTGGACCGCGCCGTGTCGTGCTCGCACTTGGAGGACGAGTCGCTGCGGTTGTGTCCGACGGAGATGTCCGCTGAGCGGCGTCCTTGTCACACTTGAGGTGGTCACTCGGCCTGTCCTCGTCGCACAGAGCCAGATGGCAGTCAGTCACCTGTACATATAGAACTCCCTGAACTCGGGAGTGGACCGCGCCGTGTCGTGCTCGCACTTGGAGGACGAGTCGCTGCGGTTGTGTCCGACGGAGATGTCCGCTGAGCGGCGTCCTTGTCACACTTGAGGTGGTCACTCGGCCTGTCCTTGTCACACTTGAGGTTGTCACTCTGTATGCCCTTCTCATTATGTCTGTCCTTGTCACTCTGTCTGTCCTTGTCACTCGTATCTATCCTTGTCACACTTGAGGCGGTCACTCGGCCTGTCCTCGTCGCACAGAGCCAGATGGCAGTCAGTCACCTGTACATATAGAACTCCCTGAACTCGGGAGTGGACCGCGCCGTGTCGTGCTCGCACTTGGAGGACGAGTCGCTGCGGTTGTGTCCGACGGAGATGTCCGCTGAGCGGCGTCCTTGTCACACTTGAGGTGGTCACTCGGCCTGTCCTCGTCGCACAGAGCCAGATGGCAGTCAGTCACCTGTACATATAGAACTCCCTGAACTCGGGAGTGGACCGCGCCGTGTCGTGCTCGCACGTGGAGGACGAGTCGCTGCGGTTGTGTCCGACGGAGATGTCCGCTGAGCGGCGTCCTTGTCACACTTGAGGTGGTCACTCTGTCTGTCCTTGTCACTCTCTCTGTCCTTGTCACTCTATCAGTCATTGTCACGCTTGAGATTGTCACTCTGTCTGTCCTTGTCACACTTGAGGTTGTCACTCTGTCTGTCCTTGTCACTCTCTCTGTCCTTGTCACTCTATCAGTCCTTGTCACGCTTGAGATAGTCAAGCTGTCTGTCCTTGTCACTCTGTCTGTCCTTGTCACTCTGTCTGTCCTTGTCACTCTGTCTGTCCTTGTCACACTTGAGGTTGTCACTCTGTCTGTCCTTGTCACTCTCTCTGTCTTTGTCACTCTGTCTGTCCTTGTCACGCTTGAGATAGTCAAGCTGTCTGTCCTTGTCACTCTGTCTGTCCTTGTCACTCTATCAGTCCTTGTCACACTTGAGATAGTCAAGCTGTCTGTCCTTGTCACTCTGTCTGTCCTTGTCACTCTCTCTGTCCTTGTCACTCTGTCTGTCCTTCTCACTCTGTTTGTCCTTGTCACTCTGTCTGCCCCTGTCACTCTATCTATCCTTGTCACACTTGAGGTGGTCACTCTGTCTGTCCTTGTCACACTTGTGGTTGTCACTCTGTCTGTCCTTGTCACTCTGTCTGCCCCTGTGACTCTATCTATCCTTGTCACACTTGAGGCGGTCACTCGGCCTGTCCTCGTCGCACAGAGCCAGATGGCAGTCAGTCACCTGTACATATAGAACTCCCTGAACTCGGGAGTGGACCGCGCCGTGTCGTGCTCGCACTTGGAGGACGAGTCGCTGCGGTTGTGTCCGACGGAGATGTCCGCTGAGCGGCGTCCTTGTCACACTTGAGGTGGTCACTCGGCCTGTCCTCGTCGCACAGAGCCAGATGGCAGTCAGTCACCTGTACATATAGAACTCCCTGAACTCGGGAGTGGACCGCGCCGTGTCGTGCTCGCACTTGGAGGACGAGTCGCTGCGGTTGTGTCCGACGGAGATGTCCGCTGAGCGGCGTCCTTGTCACACTTGAGGTGGTCACTCGGCCTGTCCTCGTCGCACAGAGCCAGATGGCAGTCAGTCACCTGTACATATAGAACTCCCTGAACTCGGGAGTGGACCGCGCCGTGTCGTGCTCGCACTTGGAGGACGAGTCGCTGCGGTTGTGTCCGACGGAGATGTCCGCTGAGCGGCGTCCTTGTCACACTTGAGGTGGTCACTCGGCCTGTCCTCGTCGCACAGAGCCAGATGGCAGTCAGTCACCTGTACATATAGAACTCCCTGAACTCGGGAGTGGACCGCGCCGTGTCGTGCTCGCACTTGGAGGACGAGTCGCTGCGGTTGTGTCCGACGGAGATGTCCGCTGAGCGGCGTCCTTGTCACACTTGAGGTGGTCACTCGGCCTGTCCTCGTCGCACAGAGCCAGATGGCAGTCAGTCACCTGTACATATAGAACTCCCTGAACTCGGGAGTGGACCGCGCCGTGTCGTGCTCGCACTTGGAGGACGAGTCGCTGCGGTTGTGTCCGACGGAGATGTCCGCTGAGCGGCGTCCTTGTCACACTTGAGGTGGTCACTCGGCCTGTCCTCGTCGCACAGAGCCAGATGGCAGTCAGTCACCTGTACATATAGAACTCCCTGAACTCGGGAGTGGACCGCGCCGTGTCGTGCTCGCACTTGGAGGACGAGTCGCTGCGGTTGTGTCCGACGGAGATGTCCGCTGAGCGGCGTCCTTGTCACACTTGAGGTGGTCACTCGGCCTGTCCTCGTCGCACAGAGCCAGATGGCAGTCAGTCACCTGTACATATAGAACTCCCTGAACTCGGGAGTGGACCGCGCCGTGTCGTGCTCGCACTTGGAGGACGAGTCGCTGCGGTTGTGTCCGACGGAGATGTCCGCTGAGCGGCGTCCTTGTCACACTTGAGGTGGTCACTCGGCCTGTCCTCGTCGCACAGAGCCAGATGGCAGTCAGTCACCTGTACATATAGAACTCCCTGAACTCGGGAGTGGACCGCGCCGTGTCGTGCTCGCACTTGGAGGACGAGTCGCTGCGGTTGTGTCCGACGGAGATGTCCGCTGAGCGGCGTCCTTGTCACACTTGAGGTGGTCACTCTGTCTGTTCTTGTCACACTTGAGATTACTTCAGGTTGTCACTCTGTCTGTCCTTATCACTCTTGAGATTACTTTAGTTTGTCACTCTGTCTGTCCTTATCACTCTTGGTCTTGAGATTACTTCAGGTTGTCACTCTGTCTGTCCTTGTCACTCTGTCCTTGTCACTCTGTCTGTCCCTGTCACTCTATCTATCCTTGTCACACTTGAAGTTGTCACTCTGTCTGTCCTTGTCACTCTATTTATCCTTGTCTCACTTGAGGTTGTCACTCTGGCTGTCCTTATCACTCTTGGTCTTGAGATTACTTCAGATTGTCACTCTATCTGTCCTTGTCACTCTGTCTGTCCTTGTCACTCTGTCTGTCCTTGTCACTCTGTCTGTCCCTGTCACTCTATCTATCCTTGTCACACTTGAAGTTGTCACTCTATCTATCCTTGTCACACTTGAAGTTGTCACTCTGTCTGTCCTTGTCACTCTATCTATCCTTGTCACACTTGAAGTTGTCACTCTGTCTGACCTTGTCACTCTATCTATCCTTGTCACACTTGAGGTGGTCACTCTCTCTGTCCTTGTCACTCTATCTATCCTTGTCACACTTGAGATTGTCAAGCTGTCTGTCCCTGTCACTCTGTCTGCCCCTGTCACTCTATCTATCCTTGTCACACTTGAGATAGTCAAGCTGTCTGTCCCTGTCACTCTGTCTGCCCCTGTCACTCTACTATCCTTGTCACACTTGAGGTGGTCACTCGGCCTGTCCTCGTCGCACAGAGCCAGATGGCAGTCAGTCACCTGTACATATAGAACTCCCTGAACTCGGGAGTGGACCGCGCCGTGTCGTGCTCGCACTTGGAGGACGAGTCGCTGCGGTTGTGTCCGACGGAGATGTCCGCTGAGCGGCGTCCTTGTCACACTTGAGGTGGTCACTCGGCCTGTCCTCGTCGCACAGAGCCAGATGGCAGTCAGTCACCTGTACATATAGAACTCCCTGAACTCGGGAGTGGACCGCGCCGTGTCGTGCTCGCACTTGGAGGACGAGTCGCTGCGGTTGTGTCCGACGGAGATGTCCGCTGAGCGGCGTCCTTGTCACACTTGAGGTGGTCACTCGGCCTGTCCTCGTCGCACAGAGCCAGATGGCAGTCAGTCACCTGTACATATAGAACTCCCTGAACTCGGGAGTGGACCGCGCCGTGTCGTGCTCGCACTTGGAGGACGAGTCGCTGCGGTTGTGTCCGACGGAGATGTCCGCTGAGCGGCGTCCTTGTCACACTTGAGGTGGTCACTCGGCCTGTCCTCGTCGCACAGAGCCAGATGGCAGTCAGTCACCTGTACATATAGAACTCCCTGAACTCGGGAGTGGACCGCGCCGTGTCGTGCTCGCACTTGGAGGACGAGTCGCTGCGGTTGTGTCCGACGGAGATGTCCGCTGAGCGGCGTCCTTGTCACACTTGAGGTGGTCACTCGGCCTGTCCTCGTCGCACAGAGCCAGATGGCAGTCAGTCACCTGTACATATAGAACTCCCTGAACTCGGGAGTGGACCGCGCCGTGTCGTGCTCGCACTTGGAGGACGAGTCGCTGCGGTTGTGTCCGACGGAGATGTCCGCTGAGCGGCGTCCTTGTCACACTTGAGGTGGTCACTCGGCCTGTCCTCGTCGCACAGAGCCAGATGGCAGTCAGTCACCTGTACATATAGAACTCCCTGAACTCGGGAGTGGACCGCGCCGTGTCGTGCTCGCACTTGGAGGACGAGTCGCTGCGGTTGTGTCCGACGGAGATGTCCGCTGAGCGGCGTCCTTGTCACACTTGAGGCGGTCACTCTGTCTGTCCTTGTCACTCTGTCTATCCTTGTCACATTTGTGGTTGTCACTCTCTCTGTCCTTATCACTCTATCTGTCCTTGTCACACTTGACATTGTCAAGCTGTCTGTCCTTGTCAATCTGTCTGTCCTTGTCACTCTCTCTGTCCTTGTCACTCTGTCTGTCCTTGTCACTCTGTCTGTCCTTGTCACTCTATCAGTCCTTGTCACATTTGAGATTGTCAAGCTGTCTGTCCTTGTCACTCTGTATGTCCTTCTCACTCTGTCTGTCTTTGTCGCTCTGTCTGTCCTTGTCACTCTGTATGTCCTTCTCACTCTGTCTGTCCTTGTCACTCTGTATGTCCTTCTCACTCTGTCTTTCCTTGTCACTCTGTCTGTCCTTGTCACTCTGTCTGTCCTTGTCACTCTGTATGTCCTTCTCACTCTGTCTGTCCTTGTCACTCTGTCTGTCCCTGTCACTCTATCTATCCTTGTCACACTTGAAGTTGTCACTCTGTCTGTCCTTGTCACTCTATCTATCCTTGTCACACTTAAAGTTGTCACTCTGTCTGTCCTTGTCACTCTATCTATCCTTGTCACACTTGAAGTTGTCACTCTGTCTGTCCTTGTCACTCTATCTATCCTTGTCACACTTGAAGTTGTCACTCTGTCTGTCCTTGTCACTCTATCTATCCTTGTCACACTTGAGGTTGTCACTCTCTCTGTCCTTGTCACTCTATCTATCCTTGTCACACTTGAGATAGTCAAGCTGTCTGTCCCTGTCACTCTGTCTGCCCCTGTCAGTCTATCTATCCTTGTCACACTTGAGGTGGTCACTCTGTCTGTCCTTGTCACACTTGAGGTTGTCACTCTGTATGTCCTTCTCACTCTGTATGTCCTTCTCACTCTGTCTGTCCTTGTCACTCTATCAGTCCTTGTCACTCTATCTGTCCTTGTCACACTTGAGATAGTCAAGCTGTCTGTCCCTGTCACTCTGTCTGCCCCTGTCACTCTATCCTTGTCACACTTGAGGTGGTCACTCGGCCTGTCCTCGTCGCACAGAGCCAGATGGCAGTCAGTCACCTGTACATATAGAACTCCCTGAACTCGGGAGTGGACCGCGCCGTGTCGTGCTCGCACTTGGAGGACGAGTCGCTGCGGTTGTGTCCGACGGAGATGTCCGCTGAGCGGCGTCCTTGTCACACTTGAGGTGGTCACTCGGCCTGTCCTCGTCGCACAGAGCCAGATGGCAGTCAGTCACCTGTACATATAGAACTCCCTGAACTCGGGAGTGGACCGCGCCGTGTCGTGCTCGCACTTGGAGGACGAGTCGCTGCGGTTGTGTCCGACGGAGATGTCCGCTGAGCGGCGTCCTTGTCACACTTGAGGTGGTCACTCGGCCTGTCCTCGTCGCACAGAGCCAGATGGCAGTCAGTCACCTGTACATATAGAACTCCCTGAACTCGGGAGTGGACCGCGCCGTGTCGTGCTCGCACTTGGAGGACGAGTCGCTGCGGTTGTGTCCGACGGAGATGTCCGCTGAGCGGCGTCCTTGTCACACTTGAGGTGGTCACTCGGCCTGTCCTTGTCACTCTTGAGATTACTTCAGGTTGTCACTCTGTCTGTCCTTGTCACTCTCTCTGTCCTTGTCACTCTATCTATCCTTGTCACACTTGAGATAGTCAAGCTGTCTGTCCCTGTCACTCTGTCTGCCCCTGTCACTCTATCCTTGTCACACTTGAGGCGGTCACTCGGCCTGTCCTCGTCGCACAGAGCCAGATGGCAGTCAGTCACCTGTACATATAGAACTCCCTGAACTCGGGAGTGGACCGCGCCGTGTCGTGCTCGCACTTGGAGGACGAGTCGCTGCGGTTGTGTCCGACGGAGATGTCCGCTGAGCGGCGTCCTTGTCACACTTGAGGTGGTCACTCGGCCTGTCCTCGTCGCACAGAGCCAGATGGCAGTCAGTCACCTGTACATATAGAACTCCCTGAACTCGGGAGTGGACCGCGTCGTGTCGTGCTCGCACTTGGAGGACGAGTCGCTGCGGTTGTGTCCGACGGAGATGTCCGCTGAGCGGCGTCCTTGTCACACTTGAGGTGGTCACTCTGTCTGTCCTTGTCACACTTGAGATTGTCACTCTGTCTGTCCTTGTCACACTTGAGGTTGTCACTCTGTCTGTCCTTGTCACTCTCTCTGTCCTTGTCACTCTATCAGTCCTTGTCACGCTTGAAGTTGTCACTTTCTCTGTCCTTGTCACTCTGTCTGTCCTTGTCACTCTCTCTATCCTTGTCACTCTATCAGTCCTTGTCACACTTGAGATAGTCAAGCTGTCTGTCCCTGTCACTCTGTCTGCCCCTGCCACTCTATCTATCCTTGTCACACTTGAGGTGGTCACTCGGCCTGTCCTCGTCGCACAGAGCCAGATGGCAGTCAGTCACCTGTACATATAGAACTCCCTGAACTCGGGAGTGGACCGCGCCGTGTCGTGCTCGCACTTGGAGGACGAGTCGCTGCGGTTGTGTCCGACGGAGATGTCCGCTGAGCGGCGTCCTTGTCACACTTGAGGTGGTCACTCGGCCTGTCCTCGTCGCACAGAGCCAGATGGCAGTCAGTCACCTGTACATATAGAACTCCCTGAACTCGGGAGTGGACCGCGCCGTGTCGTGCTCGCACTTGGAGGACGAGTCGCTGCGGTTGTGTCCGACGGAGATGTCCGCTGAGCGGCGTCCTTGTCACACTTGAGGTGGTCACTCTGTCTGTCCTTGTCACTCTTGAGATTACTTGAGTTTGTCACTCTGTCTGTCCTTGTCACTCTGTCTGTCCTTGTCACACTTGAGTTTGTCACTCTGTCTGTCCTTGTCACTCTATCAGTCCTTGTCACACTTGAGATTGTCATGCTGTCTGTCCCTGTCACTCTATCTATCCTTGTCACACTTGAGGTTGTCACTCTGTCTGTCCTTATCACTCTTGAGATTACTTGAGTTTGTCACTCTGTCTGTCCTTGTCACACTTGAGGTTGTCACTCTGTCTGTCCTTATCACACTTGAGATTACTTGAGTTTGTCACTCTGTCTGTCCTTGTCACTCTGTATGTCCTTCTCACTCTGTCTGTCCTTGTCACTCTGTATGTCCTTCTCACTCTGTCTGTCCTTGTCACTCTGTATGTCCTTCTCACTCTGTCTATCCTTGTCACTCTGTCTGCCCCTGTCACTCTATCTATCCTTGTCACTCTGTCTGTCCTTGTCACTCTGTCTGTCCTTGTCACTCTATCAGTCCTTGTCACACTTGAGATAGTCAAGCTGTCTGTCCTTGTCACTCTGTCTGTCCTTGTCACTCTGACTGTCCTTCTCACTCTGTCTGTCCTTGTCACTCTGTCTGTCCTTGTCACTCTCTCTATCCTTGTCACTCTATCAGTCCTTGTCACACTTGAGATAGTCAAGCTGTCTGTCCCTGTCACTCTGTCTGCCTCTGTCACTCTATCTATCCTTGTCACACTTGTGGTTGTCACTCTGTATGTCTTTCTCACTCTGTCTGTCTTTGTCACTCTATCTGTCCTTGTCACTCTCTCTGTCCTTGTCACTCTCTCTGTCCTTGTCACTCTATCAGTCCTTGTCACACTTGAGATTGTCAAGCTGTCTGTCCCTGTAACTCTGTCTGCCCCTGTCACTCTACTATCCTTGTCACACTTGAGGTGGTCACTCGGCCTGTCCTCGTCGCACAGAGCCAGATGGCAGTCAGTCACCTGTACATATAGAACTCCCTGAACTCGGGAGTGGACCGCGCCGTGTCGTGCTCGCACTTGGAGGACGAGTCGCTGCGGTTGTGTCCGACGGAGATGTCCGCTGAGCGGCGTCCTTGTCACACTTGAGGTGGTCACTCGGCCTGTCCTCGTCGCACAGAGCCAGATGGCAGTCAGTCACCTGTACATATAGAACTCCCTGAACTCGGGAGTGGACCGCGCCGTGTCGTGCTCGCACTTGGAGGACGAGTCGCTGCGGTTGTGTCCGACGGAGATGTCCGCTGAGCGGCGTCCTTGTCACACTTGAGGTGGTCACTCTGTCTGTCCTTGTCACTCTCTCTGTCCTTGTCACTCTATCTCTCCTTGTCACGCTTGAGATTGTCAAGCTGTCTGTCCCTGTCACTCTGTCTGCCCGTGTCACTCTATCTATCCTTGTCACACTTGAGGTGGTCACTCGGCCTGTCCTCGTCGCACAGAGCCAGATGGCAGTCAGTCACCTGTACATATAGAACTCCCTGAACTCGGGAGTGGACCGCGCCGTGTCGTGCTCGCACTTGGAGGACGAGTCGCTGCGGTTGTGTCCGACGGAGATGTCCGCTGAGCGGCGTCCTTGTCACACTTGAGGCGGTCACTCGGCCTGTCCTCGTCGCACAGAGCCAGATGGCAGTCAGTCACCTGTACATATAGAACTCCCTGAACTCGGGAGTGGACCGCGCCGTGTCGTGCTCGCACTTGGAGGACGAGTCGCTGCGGTTGTGTCCGACGGAGATGTCCGCTGAGCGGCGTCCTTGTCACACTTGAGGCGGTCACTCGGCCTGTCCTCGTCGCACAGAGCCAGATGGCAGTCAGTCACCTGTACATATAGAACTCCCTGAACTCGGGAGTGGACCGCGCCGTGTCGTGCTCGCACTTGGAGGACGAGTCGCTGCGGTTGTGTCCGACGGAGATGTCCGCTGAGCGGCGTCCTTGTCACACTTGAGGCGGTCACTCGGCCTGTCCTCGTCGCACAGAGCCAGATGGCAGTCA
The DNA here is from genome assembly GCA_025490895.1 of Thaumatotibia leucotreta. Lineage (NCBI taxonomy): Eukaryota > Metazoa > Arthropoda > Insecta > Lepidoptera > Tortricidae > Thaumatotibia > Thaumatotibia leucotreta. The sequence goes on from JALPQI010004881.1 coordinate 22,690, forward strand.
GTCACCTGTACATATAGAACTCCCTGAACTCGGGAGTGGACCGCGCCGTGTCGTGCTCGCACTTGGAGGACGAGTCGCTGCGGTTGTGTCCGACGGAGATGTCCGCTGAGCGGCGTCCTTGTCACACTTGAGGTGGTCACTCGGCCTGTCCTCGTCGCACAGAGCCAGATGGCAGTCAGTCACCTGTACATATAGAACTCCCTGAACTCGGGAGTGGACCGCGCCGTGTCGTGCTCGCACTTGGAGGACGAGTCGCTGCGGTTGTGTCCGACGGAGATGTCCGCTGAGCGGCGTCCTTGTCACACTTGAGGTGGTCACTCGGCCTGTCCTCGTCGCACAGAGCCAGATGGCAGTCAGTCACCTGTACATATAGAACTCCCTGAACTCGGGAGTGGACCGCGCCGTGTCGTGCTCGCACTTGGAGGACGAGTCGCTGCGGTTGTGTCCGACGGAGATGTCCGCTGAGCGGCGTCCTTGTCACACTTGAGGTGGTCACTCTGTCTGTCCTTATCTCTCTTGAGATTACTTCAGGTTGTCACTCTATCAGTCCTTGTCACACTTGAGATTGTCACTCTGTCTGTCCTTGTCACTCTTGAGATTACTTCAGGTTGTCACTCTATCAGTCCTTGTCACACTTGAGATTGTCACTCTGTCTGTCCTTGTCACTCTTGAGATTACTTCAGGTTGTCACTCTATCAGTCCTTGTCACACTTGAGATTGTCACTCTGTCTGTCCTTGTCACTCTTGAGATTACTTCAGGTTGTCACTCTATCAGTCCTTGTCACACTTGAGATTGTCACTCTGTCTGTCCTTGTCACTCTTGAGATTACTTCAGGTTGTCACTCTATCAGTCCTTGTCACACTTGAGATTGTCACTCTGTCTGTCCTTGTCACTCTCTCTATCCTTGTCACTCTATCAGTCCTTGTCACACTTGAAGTTGTCACTATCTCTGTCCTTGTCAATCTGTCTGTCCTTGTCACTCTCTCTATCCTTGTCACTCTATCAGTCCTTGTCACACTTGAAGTTGTCAATTTCTCTGTCCTTGTCACTCTGTCTGTCCTAGTCACTCTCTCTGTCCTTGTTACTCTATCAGTCCTTGTCACACTTGAGATTGTCAAGCTGTCTGTCCCTGTCACTCTGTCTGCCCCTGTCACTCTACTATCCTTGTCACACTTGAGGCGGTCACTCGGCCTGTCCTCGTCGCACAGAGCCAGATGGCAGTCAGTCACCTGTACATATAGAACTCCCTGAACTCGGGAGTGGACCGCGCCGTGTCGTGCTCGCACTTGGAGGACGTGTCGCTGCGGTTGTGTCCGACGGAGATGTCCGCTGAGCGGCGTCCTTGTCACACTTGAGGTGGTCACTCGGCCTGTCCTCGTCGCACAGAGCCAGATGGCAGTCAGTCACCTGTACATATAGAACTCCCTGAACTCGGGAGTGGACCGCGCCGTGTCGTGCTCGCACTTGGAGGACGAGTCGCTGCGGTTGTGTCCGACGGAGATGTCCGCTGAGCGGCGTCCTTGTCACACTTGAGGTGGTCACTCGGCCTGTCCTCGTCGCACAGAGCCAGATGGCAGTCAGTCACCTGTACATATAGAACTCCCTGAACTCGGGAGTGGACCGCGCCGTGTCGTGCTCGCACTTGGAGGACGAGTCGCTGCGGTTGTGTCCGACGGAGATGTCCGCTGAGCGGCGTCCTTGTCACACTTGAGGTGGTCACTCGGCCTGTCCTCGTCGCACAGAGCCAGATGGCAGTCAGTCACCTGTACATATAGAACTCCCTGAACTCGGGAGTGGACCGCGCCGTGTCGTGCTCGCACTTGGAGGACGAGTCGCTGCGGTTGTGTCCGACGGAGATGTCCGCTGAGCGGCGTCCTTGTCACACTTGAGGTGGTCACTCGGCCTGTCCTCGTCGCACAGAGCCAGATGGCAGTCAGTCACCTGTACATATAGAACTCCCTGAACTCGGGAGTGGACCGCGCCGTGTCGTGCTCGCACTTGGAGGACGAGTCGCTGCGGTTGTGTCCGACGGAGATGTCCGCTGAGCGGCGTCCTTGTCACACTTGAGGTGGTCACTCGGCCTGTCCTCGTCGCACAGAGCCAGATGGCAGTCAGTCACCTGTACATATAGAACTCCCTGAACTCGGGAGTGGACCGCGCCGTGTCGTGCTCGCACTTGGAGGACGAGTCGCTGCGGTTGTGTCCGACGGAGATGTCCGCTGAGCGGCGTCCTTGTCACACTTGAGGTGGTCACTCTGTCTGTCCTTGTCACTCTTGAGATTACTTCAGGTTGTCACTCTGTCTGTCCCTGTCACTCTATCTATCCTTGTCACACTTGAAGTTGTCACTCTGTCTGTCTTTGTCACTCTATCTATCCTTGTCTCACTTGAGGTTGTCACTCTGGCTGTCCTTATCACTCTTGGTCTTGAGATTACTTCAGGTTGTCACTCTGTCTGTCCTTGTCACTCTGTCTGTCCTTATCACTGTCTGTCCTTGTCACTCTGTCTGTCCCTGTCACTCTATCTATCCTTGTCACACTTGAAGTTGTCACTCTGTCTGTCTTTGTCACTCTATCTATCCTTGTCACACTTGAGGTTGTCACTCTCTCTGTTCTTGTCACTCTATCAGTCCTTGTCACACTTGAGATCGTCAAGCTGTCTCTCCCTGTCACTCTGTCTGCCCCTGTCACTCTATCTATCCTTGTCACACTTGAGGTGGTCACTCGGCCTGTCCTCGTCGCACAGAGCCAGATGGCAGTCAGTCACCTGTACATATAGAACTCCCTGAACTCGGGAGTGGACCGCGCCGTGTCGTGCTCGCACTTGGAGGACGAGTCGCTGCGGTTGTGTCCGACGGAGATGTCCGCTGAGCGGCGTCCTTGTCACACTTGAGGTGGTCACTCGGCCTGTCCTCGTCGCACAGAGCCAGATGGCAGTCAGTCACCTGTACATATAGAACTCCCTGAACTCGGGAGTGGACCGCGCCGTGTCGTGCTCGCACTTGGAGGACGAGTCGCTGCGGTTGTGTCCGACGGAGATGTCCGCTGAGCGGCGTCCTTGTCACACTTGAGGTGGTCACTCGGCCTGTCCTCGTCGCACAGAGCCAGATGGCAGTCAGTCACCTGTACATATAGAACTCCCTGAACTCGGGAGTGGACCGCGCCGTGTCGTGCTCGCACTTGGAGGACGAGTCGCTGCGGTTGTGTCCGACGGAGATGTCCGCTGAGCGGCGTCCTTGTCACACTTGAGGTGGTCACTCGGCCTGTCCTCGTCGCACAGAGCCAGATGGCAGTCAGTCACCTGTACATATAGAACTCCCTGAACTCGGGAGTGGACCGCGCCGTGTCGTGCTCGCACTTGGAGGACGAGTCGCTGCGGTAGTGTCCGACGGAGATGTCCGCTGAGCGGCGTCCTTGTCACACTTGAGGTGGTCACTCTGTCTGTCCTTATCACTCTTGAGATTACTTCAGGTTGTCACTCTGTCTGTCCTTGTCACTCTTTCTGTCCTTGTCACACTTTAGATTGTCAAGCTGTCTGTCCCTGTCACTCTGTCTGCCCCTGTTACTCTATCTATCCTTGTCACTCTGTCTGTCCTTGTCACTCTATCAGTCCTTGTCACTCTGTCTGTCCTTGTCACTCTATCAGTCTTTGTCACTCTGTCTGTCCTTGTCACTCTGTCTGTCCTTGTCACTCTGTCTGTCCTTGTCACTCTCTCTGTCCTTGTCACTCTATCAGTCCTTGTCACACTTGAAGTTGTCACTTTCTCTGTCCTTGTCACTCTGTCTGTCCTTCTCACTCTGTCTGTCCTTGTCACTCTGTCTGCCCCTGTCACTCTATCTATCCTTGTCACTCTGTCTGTCCTTGTCACTCTATCAGTCCTTGTCACTCTGTCTGTCCTTGTCACTCTATCAGTCTTTGTCACTCTGTCTGTCCTTGTCACTCTATCTGTCCTTGTCACTCTGTCCTTGTCACTCTGTCTGTCCTTGTCACTCTGTCTGTCCTTGTCACTCTCTCTGTCCTTGTCACTCTATTAGTCCTTGTCACACTTGAGATAGTCAAGCTGTCTGTCCCTGTCACTCTGTCTGCCCCTGTCACTCTATCTATCCTTGTCACACTTGAGGTGGTCACTCGGCCTGTCCTCGTCGCACAGAGCCAGATGGCAGTCAGTCACCTGTACATATAGAACTCCCTGAACTCGGGAGTGGACCGCGCCGTGTCGTGCTCGCACTTGGAGGACGAGTCGCTGCGGTTGTGTCCGACGGAGATGTCCGCTGAGCGGAGTCCTTGTCACACTTGAGGTGGTCACTCGGCCTGTCCTCGTCGCACAGAGCCAGATGGCAGTCAGTCACCTGTACATATAGAACTCCCTGAACTCGGGAGTGGACCGCGCCGTGTCGTGCTCGCACTTGGAGGACGAGTCGCTGCGGTTGTGTCCGACGGAGATGTCCGCTGAGCGGCGTCCTTGTCACACTTGAGGCGGTCACTCGGCCTGTCCTCGTCGCAGAGCCAGATGGCAGTCAGTCACCTGTACATATAGAACTCCCTGAACTCGGGAGTGGACCGCGCCGTGTCGTGCTCGCACTTGGAGGACGAGTCGCTGCGGTTGTGTCCGACGGAGATGTCCGCTGAGCGGCGTCCTTGTCACACTTGAGGTGGTCACTCGGCCTGTCCTCGTCGCACAGAGCCAGATGGCAGTCAGTCACCTGTACATATAGAACTCCCTGAACTCGGGAGTGGACCGCGCCGTGTCGTGCTCGCACTTGGAGGACGAGTCGCTGCGGTTGTGTCCGACGGAGATGTCCGCTGAGCGGCGTCCTTGTCACACTTGAGGTGGTCACTCTGTCTGTCCTTATCACTCTTGAGATTACTTCAGGTTGTCACTCTGTCTGACCTTGTCACACTTGTAGTTGTCACTCTGTATGTCCTTCTCACTCTGTCTGTCCTTGTCACTCTCTCTGTCCTTGTCACTCTATCAGTCCTTGTCACACTTGAAGTTGTCACTATCTCTGTCCTTGTCACTCTGTCTGTCCTTGTCACTCTCTCTATCCTTGTCACTCTATCAGTCCTTGTCACACTTGAAGTTGTCACTTTCTCTGTCCTTGTCACTCTGTCTGTCCTTGTCACTCTCTCTATCCTTGTCACTCTATCAGTCCTTGTCACACTTGAAGTTGTCACTATCTCTGTCCTTGTCAATCTGTCTGTCCTTGTCACTCTCTCTATCCTTGTCACTCTATCAGTCCTTGTCACACTTGAAGTTGTCACTTTCTCTGTCCTTGTCACTCTGTCTGTCCTAGTCACTCTCTCTGTCCTTGTTACTCTATCAGTCCTTGTCACACTTGAGATTGTCAAGCTGTCTGTCCCTGTCACTCTGTCTGCCCCTGTCACTCTACTATCCTTGTCACACTTGAGGTGGTCACTCGGCCTGTCCTCGTCGCACAGAGCCAGATGGCAGTCAGTCACCTGTACATATAGAACTCCCTGAACTCGGGAGTGGACCGCGCCGTGTCGTGCTCGCACTTGGAGGACGAGTCGCTGCGGTTGTGTCCGACGGAGATGTCCGCTGAGCGGCGTCCTTGTCACACTTGAGGTGGTCACTCGGCCTGTCCTCGTCGCACAGAGCCAGATGGCAGTCAGTCACCTGTACATATAGAACTCCCTGAACTCGGGAGTGGACCGCGCCGTGTCGTGCTCGCACTTGGAGGACGAGTCGCTGCGGTTGTGTCCGACGGAGATGTCCGCTGAGCGGCGTCCTTGTCACACTTGAGGTGGTCACTCGGCCTGTCCTCGTCGCACAGAGCCAGATGGCAGTCAGTCACCTGTACATATAGAACTCCCTGAACTCGGGAGTGGACCGCGCCGTGTCGTGCTCGCACTTGGAGGACGAGTCGCTGCGGTTGTGTCCGACGGAGATGTCCGCTGAGCGGCGTCCTTGTCACACTTGAGGTGGTCACTCGGCCTGTCCTCGTCGCACAGAGCCAGATGGCAGTCAGTCACCTGTACATATAGAACTCCCTGAACTCGGGAGTGGACCGCGCCGTGTCGTGCTCGCACTTGGAGGACGAGTCGCTGCGGTTGTGTCCGACGGAGATGTCCGCTGAGCGGCGTCCTTGTCACACTTGAGGTGGTCACTCGGCCTGTCCTCGTCGCACAGAGCCAGATGGCAGTCAGTCACCTGTACATATAGAACTCCCTGAACTCGGGAGTGGACCGCGCCGTGTCGTGCTCGCACTTGGAGGACGAGTCGCTGCGGTTGTGTCCGACGGAGATGTCCGCTGAGCGGCGTCCTTGTCACACTTGAGGTGGTCACTCGGCCTGTCCTCGTCGCACAGAGCCAGATGGCAGTCAGTCACCTGTACATATAGAACTCCCTGAACTCGGGAGTGGACCGCGCCGTGTCGTGCTCGCACTTGGAGGACGAGTCGCTGCGGTTGTGTCCGACGGAGATGTCCGCTGAGCGGCGTCCTTGTCACACTTGAGGTGGTCACTCGGCCTGTCCTCGTCGCACAGAGCCAGATGGCAGTCAGTCACCTGTACATATAGAACTCCCTGAACTCGGGAGTGGACCGCGCCGTGTCGTGCTCGCACTTGGAGGACGAGTCGCTGCGGTTGTGTCCGACGGAGATGTCCGCTGAGCGGCGTCCTTGTCACACTTGAGGTGGTCACTCGGCCTGTCCTCGTCGCACAGAGCCAGATGGCAGTCAGTCACCTGTACATATAGAACTCCCTGAACTCGGGAGTGGACCGCGCCGTGTCGTGCTCGCACTTGGAGGACGAGTCGCTGCGGTTGTGTCCGACGGAGATGTCCGCTGAGCGGCGTCCTTGTCACACTTGAGGTGGTCACTCTGTCTGTCCTTGTCACGCTCTCTATCCTTGTCACTATCAGTCCTTGTCACACTTGAGATTGTCAAGCTGTCTGTCCTTGTCACTCTGCCTGTCCTTGTCACTCTCTCTGTCCTTGTCACTCTCTCTGTCCTTGTCACACTTAAGATTGTCAATCTGTCTGTCCCTGTCACTCTGTCAGTCCTTGTCACTCTATCTATCTTTGTCACACTTGAGGTGGTCACTCTGTCTGTCCTTATCACTCTTGAGATTGTCACTCTGTCTGTCCTTGTCACTCTGTCTGTCCTTGTCACACTTGAGGTTGTCACTCTGTCTGTCCTTATCACTCTTGAGATTACTTGATTTTGTCACTCTGTCTGTCCTTGTCACTCTGTCTGTCCTTGTCACTCTCTCTGTCCTTGTCACTCTGTCTGTCCTTGTCACTCTCTCTGTCCTTGTCACTCTGTATGTCCTTCTCACTCTCTCTGTTCTTGTCACTCTGTCTGTCCTTGTCACTCTGTCTGTCCTTGTCACTCTGTCTGTCCTTGTCACTCTGTCTGTCCTTGTCACTCTCTCTGTCCTTGACTCTATCTATCCTTGTCACACTTGAGATAGTCAAGTTGTCTGTCCCTGTCACTCTGTCTGCCCCTGTCCCTCTATCTATCCTTGTCACACTTGAGGTGGTCACTCGGCCTGTCCTCGTCGCACAGAGCCAGATGGCAGTCAGTCACCTGTACATATAGAACTCCCTGAACTCGGGAGTGGACCGCGCCGTGTCGTGCTCGCACTTGGAGGACGAGGCGCTGCGGTTGTGTCCGACGGAGATGTCCGCTGAGCGGCGTCCTTGTCACACTTGAGGTGGTCACTCGGCCTGTCCTCGTCGCACAGAGCCAGATGGCAGTCAGTCACCTGTACATATAGAACTCCCTGAACTCGGGAGTGGACCGCGCCGTGTCGTGCTCGCACTTGGAGGACGAGTCGCTGCGGTTGTGTCCGACGGAGATGTCCGCTGAGCGGCGTCCTTGTCACACTTGAGGTGGTCACTCGGCCTGTCCTCGTCGCACAGAGCCAGATGGCAGTCAGTCACCTGTACATATAGAACTCCCTGAACTCGGGAGTGGACCGCGCCGTGTCGTGCTCGCACTTGGAGGACGAGTCGCTGCGGTTGTGTCCGACGGAGATGTCCGCTGAGCGGCGTCCTTGTCACACTTGAGGCGGTCACTCTGTCTGTCCTTATCACTCTTGAGGTTACTTCAGGTTGTCACTCTGTCCTTGTCACACTTGAGGTTGTCACTCTGTATGTCCTTCTCACTCTGTCTGTCCTTGTCGCTCTGAATGTCCTTCTCACTCTGTCTGTCCTTCTCACTCTGTCTGTCCTTGTCACTCTGAATGTCCTTCTCACTCTGTCTGTCCTTGTCACTCTGTATGTCCTTCTCACTCTGTCTGTCCTTGTCACTCTGTCTGTCCTTGTCACTCTGTATGTCCTTCTCCCTCTGTCTGTCCTTGTCACTCTGTCTGTCCTTGTCACTCTGTCTGTCCTTGTCACTCTGTCTGTCCTTGTCACTCTGTCTGTCCTTGTCACTCTGTCTGTCCTTGTCACTCTGTCTGTCCTTGTCACTCTCGCTGTCCTTGTCACTCTCTCTGTCCTTGTCACTCTATCTATCCTTGTCACACTTGAGATTGTCAAGCTGTCTGTCCCTGTCACTCTGTCTGCCCCTGTCACTCTATCTATCCTTGTCACACTTGAGGTTGTCACTCTGTCTGTCTTTGTCACTCTCTCTGTCCTTGTCACTCTATCTATCCTTGTCACACTTGAGGTTGTCACTCTGTCTGCCCCTGTGACTCTATCTATCCTTGTCACACTTGAGGCGGTCACTCGGCCTGTCCTCGTCGCACAGAGCCAGATGGCAGTCAGTCACCTGTACATATAGAACTCCCTGAACTCGGGAGTGGACCGCGCCGTGTCGTGCTCGCACTTGGAGGACGAGTCGCTGCGGTTGTGTCCGACGGAGATGTCCGCTGAGCGGCGTCCTTGTCACACTTGAGGCGGTCACTCGGCCTGTCCTCGTCGCACAGAGCCAGATGGCAGTCAGTCACCTGTACATATAGAACTCCCTGAACTCGGGAGTGGACCGCGCCGTGTCGTGCTCGCACTTGGAGGACGAGTCGCTGCGGTTGTGTCCGACGGAGATGTCCGCTGAGCGGCGTCCTTGTCACACTTGAGGTGGTCACTCGGCCTGTCCTCGTCGCACAGAGCCAGATGGCAGTCAGTCACCTGTACATATAGAACTCCCTGAACTCGGGAGTGGACCGCGCCGTGTCGTGCTCGCACTTGGAGGACGAGTCGCTGCGGTTGTGTCCGACGGAGATGTCCGCTGAGCGGCGTCCTTGTCACACTTGAGGTGGTCACTCGGCCTGTCCTCGTCGCACAGAGCCAGATGGCAGTCAGTCACCTGTACATATAGAACTCCCTGAACTCGGGAGTGGACCGCGCCGTGTCGTGCTCGCACTTGGAGGACGAGTCGCTGCGGTTGTGTCCGACGGAGATGTCCGCTGAGCGGCGTCCTTGTCACACTTGAGGCGGTCACTCGGCCTGTCCTCGTCGCACAGAGCCAGATGGCAGTCAGTCACCTGTACATATAGAACTCCCTGAACTCGGGAGTGGACCGCGCCGTGTCGTGCTCGCACTTGGAGGACGAGTCGCTGCGGTTGTGTCCGACGGAGATGTCCGCTGAGCGGCGTCCTTGTCACACTTGAGGTGGTCACTCGGCCTGTCCTCGTCGCACAGAGCCAGATGGCAGTCAGTCACCTGTACATATAGAACTCCCTGAACTCGGGAGTGGACCGCGCCGTGTCGTGCTCGCACTTGGAGGACGAGTCGCTGCGGTTGTGTCCGACGGAGATGTCCGCTGAGCGGCGTCCTTGTCACACTTGAGGCGGTCACTCGGCCTGTCCTCGTCGCACAGAGCCAGATGGCAGTCAGTCACCTGTACATATAGAACTCCCTGAACTCGGGAGTGGACCGCGCCGTGTCGTGCTCGCACTTGGAGGACGAGTCGCTGCGGTTGTGTCCGACGGAGATGTCCGCTGAGCGGCGTCCTTGTCACACTTGAGGTGGTCACTCGGCCTGTCCTCGTCGCACAGAGCCAGATGGCAGTCAGTCACCTGTACATATAGAACTCCCTGAACTCGGGAGTGGACCGCGCCGTGTCGTGCTCGCACTTGGAGGACGAGTCGCTGCGGTTGTGTCCGACGGAGATGTCCGCTGAGCGGCGTCCTTGTCACACTTGAGGTGGTCACTCGGCCTGTCCTCGTCGCACAGAGCCAGATGGCAGTCAGTCACCTGTACATATAGAACTCCCTGAACTCGGGAGTGGACCGCGCCGTGTCGTGCTCGCACTTGGAGGACGAGTCGCTGCGGTTGTGTCCGACGGAGATGTCCGCTGAGCGGCGTCCTTGTCACACTTGAGGTGGTCACTCTGTCTGTCCTTGTCACTCTATCTATCCTTGTCACACTTGAGGTTGTCACTCTGTCTGTCCTTGTCACTCTGTCTGTCCTTGTCACTCTATCTGTCCTTGTCACTCTGTCTGTCCCTGTCACTCTATCTATCCTTGTCACACTTGAAGTTGTCACTCTGTCTGTCCTTGTCACTCTATCTATCCTTGTCTCACTTGAGGTTGTCACTCTGTCTGTCCTTGTCACTCTGTCTGTCCCTGTCACTCTATCTATCCTTGTCACACTTGAAGTTGTCACTCTGTCTGTCCTTGTCACTCTATCTATCCTTGTCACACTTGAGGTTGTCACTCTGTCTGTCCTTGTCACACTTGTGGTTGTCACTCTGTATGTCCTTCTCACTCTGTCTGTCCTTGTCACTCTATCAGTCCTTGTCACACTTGAGATAGTCAAGCTGTCTGTCCCTGTCACTCTGTCTGCCCCAGTCACTGTATCTATCCTTGTCACACTTGAGGCGGTCACTCGGCCTGTCCTCGTCGCACAGAGCCAGATGGCAGTCAGTCACCTGTACATATAGAACTCCCTGAACTCGGGAGTGGACCGCGCCGTGTCGTGCTCGCACTTGGAGGACGAGTCGCTGCGGTTGTGTCCGACGGAGATGTCCGCTGAGCGGCGTCCTTGTCACACTTGAGGTGGTCACTCGGCCTGTCCTCGTCGCACAGAGCCAGATGGCAGTCAGTCACCTGTACATATAGAACTCCCTGAACTCGGGAGTGGACCGCGCCGTGTCGTGCTCGCACTTGGAGGACGAGTCGCTGCGGTTGTGTCCGACGGAGATGTCCGCTGAGCGGCGTCCTTGTCACACTTGAGGTGGTCACTCGGCCTGTCCTCGTCGCACAGAGCCAGATGGCAGTCAGTCACCTGTACATATAGAACTCCCTGAACTCGGGAGTGGACCGCGCCGTGTCGTGCTCGCACTTGGAGGACGAGTCGCTGCGGTTGTGTCCGACGGAGATGTCCGCTGAGCGGCGTCCTTGTCACACTTGAGGTGGTCACTCGGCCTGTCCTCGTCGCACAGAGCCAGATGGCAGTCAGTCACCTGTACATATAGAACTCCCTGAACTCGGGAGTGGACCGCGCCGTGTCGTGCTCGCACTTGGAGGACGAGTCGCTGCGGTTGTGTCCGACGGAGATGTCCGCTGAGCGGCGTCCTTGTCACACTTGAGGTGGTCACTCGGCCTGTCCTTGTCGCACAGAGCCAGATGGCAGTCAGTCACCTGTACATATAGAACTCCCTGAACTCGGGAGTGGACCGCGCCGTGTCGTGCTCGCACTTGGAGGACGAGTCGCTGCGGTTGTGTCCGACGGAGATGTCCGCTGAGCGGCGTCCTTGTCACACTTGAGGTGGTCACTCGGCCTGTCCTCGTCGCACAGAGCCAGATGGCAGTCAGTCACCTGTACATATAGAACTCCCTGAACTCGGGAGTGGACCGCGCCGTGTCGTGCTCGCACTTGGAGGACGAGTCGCTGCGGTTGTGTCCGACGGAGATGTCCGCTGAGCGGCGTCCTTGTCACACTTGAGGTGGTCACTCGGCCTGTCCTCGTCGCACAGAGCCAGATGGCAGTCAGTCACCTGTACATATAGAACTCCCTGAACTCGGGAGTGGACCGCGCCGTGTCGTGCTCGCACTTGGAGGACGAGTCGCTGCGGTTGTGTCCGACGGAGATGTCCGCTGAGCGGCGTCCTTGTCACACTTGAGGTGGTCACTCTGTCTGTCCTTCTCACTCTGTCTGTCCTTGTCACTCTGTCTGTCTTTGTTACTCTATCTGTCCTTGTCACTCTGTCTGTCCTTGTCACTCTGTCTGTCCTTGTCACGTCACTTTATCAGTCCTTGTCACAATTGAGATTGTCAAGCTGTCTGTCCCTGTCGCTCTGTCTGCTCTTGTCACTCTATCTATCCTTGTCACACTTGAGTCTGTCACTTTTTCTGTCCTTATCACTCTTCAGATTACTTCAGGTTGTCACTCTGTCTGTCCTTGTCACTATGTCTGTCCTTGTCACTCTGTCTGTCTTTGTCACTCTCTCTGTCCTTGTCACTCTGCCTGTCCTTGTCACTCTGTTTGTCCTTGTGACTCTGTTTGTCCTTGTCACTCTGTCTGTCCTTGTCACTCTGTCTATCCTTGTCACTCTATCTCCTTGTCACGCTTGAAATTGTCAAGCTGTCTGTCCCTGTGACTCTGTCTGCCCCTGTCACTCTATCTATCCTTGTCACACATTAGATTGTCAAGCTATCTGTCCCTGTCACTCTGTCTGCCCCTGTCACTCTATCTATCGTTGTCACACTTGAGGTGGTCACTCTGTCTGTCCTTGTCACTCTGTCTGTCCTTGTCACACTTGAGGTTGTCACTCTGTCTGTCCTTCTCACTCTGTCTGTCCTTGTCACTCCATCTGTCCTTGTCACTCTGTCTGTCCTTGTCACTCTGTCTGTCCTTGTCACTCTGTCTGTTCTTGTCACTCTGTCTGTCCTTGTCACTCTGTCTGTCCTTGTCACTCTGTCTGTCCTTGTCACTCTCTCTTTGTTTAATGTAAGTACTATTTTTACGATAGATGTCTCTGTTTTCGCATTCGCTACATCGCGATGTTAAGATTTTCCTACAGCTCTATATATACCCAAATTGATATCGAATAAATGAGTAATAAGTTGTCAGTGAAGTGTTTATTTACAAATAGTCGTAAGTGCAGTGCAGTAGGGAGTGAACATTGGTCCTTCGGAACCTAGGATAACCGTGAGTACAGTGACAGTGGAAAATGTGTGGAAATGTCAAAGACTTAGTAAATTTGCGCGGGAAAAACACTTAGAATATTTCGTGTAAAAAAAGACATAGTGCAATTTCGTGTGAATTTGAGACTTAGAAAAAAAAACGTTGAAAATAAACTTAGAATTTGCTTAAATTTGGACTTAGTACAATTTTGTGATTTCTTGGACTTAGCGTGATTTCGATTAAAAAAGAACTTTGAAAATTTTAATTCCGAACAACATAGCATAAATTCAAGACTTTGAAATCTGTCATCACTTAGAAAATTTTCAACAAAAATGGCGAATATAGCATCACAAGAAGAGATTTTTAGTCAAATTAAAAGGCTTCAAACTAACCACAAGAAGACTTCGTCATCGCGATTTACTGCGAGTTATTTGAAAACACGAGTGGAGTCGCTTGAAGAATATTGGACGCAATTCGTTACTGAACACCGAGAAATTTTGAAAACGTCAGTAAACGTTGAAGAGAAAAAGGAACTTAAAGTGCTCTACAATGATGTCGAAGATCTTTATATGGAGTTTAAGACTACTTTATTGGAACTGACGGAATCTATCACAACACAAGGTGCCTCACCTCAAGTGCCTCACGCATCTGAACCTCAAGCTACTGGTGCAAAGAGTAAACTCCCACCAATAAATCTCCCGTCCTTTTCCGGTGATTATCAGGAATGGATGCACTTCAAGGATTTGTTTATCTCTATGGTACACAATGAGCCTGGTTTGAGTGACATACACAAACACCATTATTTGAGAACAAGCTTGAAGGGTGAAGCAGAACAAGTTGTCCGTCATTTCGAGCTCACAGCTGCCAACTATGGGAAGGCTTGGAATGCCTTAGTCAGCCGCTATAGTAACGATAGAGTTATAGCTAACACCATACTGAATCGCCTACTGAACCAAAAGAAACTCACTACCGAATGCTCTAAAGGCCTCAAGGATCTTCTTGATACTACAAACCAGTGTCTCAGTAGTTTAGCAAATTTGAAGATTGACACAACTACTTGGGATTCGATTATCGTTCATATTGTAGTATCCAAGTTAGATAACGAAACTCACAAAGCTTGGGAGCAATCGCTTGGTTCGTCTATGGAATTGCCCACTTATAAGAGTCTCACATCATACCTAGAGGGACGATTCAGAGCTATGGAAATGGTACAAGCTACACAGAAAAAAGATAGGAAAGAGCCCACATTTCAACCACCTACTACTGCACCTAAGCCAAAGAATGTGAGGTCTTTCACCACTGAAATAGATACGGAATGCTCATATTGCAAGAAAAACCACTACATCTGTCACTGCACTGAATTTTCACAACTTGACGTAGAACAACGCAAAGAATTTGTAAGAAACAACAACTTATGCTTCAATTGCCTTGTCAAAGGACATTCCATACGGAATTGTAGACAAGCCACAACATGTAGAACCTGTAACCGCAAGCACCATCCACTATTACACTACGAAAGTATAACAGCGAAGACGCTCACTATGGAGACACTCACAGAACCTAATGACTCACAAGCGAAGGAACTCACAAGTCTGAAGGTTTCACTAAACGACAAGCAAGTTATACTGGCTACAGCACAGATTTACATAAAGGATAGCAGTGGTTCTCTCGTGCAACTTAGAGCCCTTGTTGATCAAGGCTCACAAGGAACCTTAATTACAGAATCTGCTGTACAACTGCTGCGGTTGAAGAAGACTCTGCTGTCAGCTAATGTCACTGGCATCGGGGATCACACGGTACAGGCACGACACGTCGTTAACTTAGATATTTACTCAAGAATAGACACCCACCATGTTATCCAAGTTAATGCTCACATATTCAAGAAGTTAGCACCACCGTTACCCACCAAAGAGTTTGACATCTCACAATGGCATGCCCTGTCCCAATTGCCACTAGCGGATCCTCACTTGCAAAAACCGGGAAGTATTGACGTATTACTGGGCGCCGATGTCTACGCTTGTATTTTACTTGAAGGAATTCACAAACATGAAAATCTCCTAGCACAGCAATCGAAACTGGGATGGTTACTCTCTGGACCGACTAAATCATCAACTGATCTTCCATCTTTCACTATCTTCGTACACAAGGCACTCGTCGAGGTAGATCAACTCTTACGCAAATTCTGGGAGACTGAAGAATACAAGCCACATGAAAAACCAATGACACATCTTGAGACACAATGTGAAGAGCACTATAAGGAAACTCACTCTAGACAAGAAGATGGTCGTTATGTTGTACGCTTACCATTCAAAGAAGACCACGAAAAGAATTTAGGCAACTCACGACAAATCGCACTACAAAGACTAATGCATATGGAAAGAAGATTCGCACACAAGCCTAAATTTCAAAAAGATTATGCGGATTTTATCGATCAATATCAGAAGCAGAATCACCTTGAAGATGTAGACCCACAGAATAAGCCAGTACACAAGGTCTACCATTTACCACATCATGCCGTGATCAGAGAATCCAGCACCACGACTAAGCTTCGGGTAGTCTTTGATGGGACTGCACAGCCACCAGATGGCTCATCTCTTAACGACGAGTTACTAATCGGACCATCACTATTGCAAGACTTGCGCGATCTGATTGTTCGTTGGCGCACTCACAAAATTTGTCTGCTGGCGGACGTAAAGCAGATGTATCGTCAAATTCTCGTCGCTAAAGAAGATGTTGACTACCAGCGCATACTGTGGCGCTCTTCTCCAAGTGACGACATCGTCGAGAAACGCTTGTTGACTGTGACGTATGGCACGTCATGTGCTCCGTTCCTCGCTATTCGCACACTAAAGCAACTTGCACAAGACGAGAAAGATGAATTCCCAGACCTAGTTGACGTCATCAGTAACGACTTTTACATGGATGACTTGCTCACAGGTGCGAATGACGTGGAACAAGCTGCCAAGTTACAGAGTCGTATCACACAAGCCATGGCTAAAGGTAAATTTGAAATGCACAAATGGTCTTCCAACAGTTCTGACGTCTTGAAGAATATTCCCAGATCAGAAAAGACAAGCACACCAAGTGTTGACATCAAGCTTGATGATACTATCAAGGCTTTAGGTATTAGATGGAACTCGCATCACGATGTCTTCGAGCTCAAGGTAGATATTTCAGGACCCACAGAACGCTTCACCAAAACGTCAGTACTGTCAGATATTGCCAAGTCATATGACCCTTTAGGATTTCTAGGACCTGTGATTATCACTGCCAAAATGTTTTTGCAAAAACTTTGGTTGAGTGGTATCAGTTGGACTGATGAACTCCCTCTGGAACTTGCCTCGGAGTGGTCAAGTTATCGAGATCAGCTCTGCCACATGCCGACTTTGTATTTAGATCGTTGGGTTCACACACAATTTGACGGCAAGGAAAGAGTGGAGATTCATGGCTTCACCGATGCTTCGTGTTTAGCTTACGCTGCTGTTGTGTATTTAAGAGTTATCACGCCCCACAGTATCCACGTCTCACTTGTAATTGCCAAAACTAAAGTGGCACCAGTCAAACAAGTCTCTATACCACGCTTAGAACTGTGTGGCGCGGTACTGCTTTCGAAGCTACTCAAAGATGTTCAGCACAGTCTTAAGTTGCCAGAGGACTCTGTCTTTGCTTGGACAGATTCAATGATTGCCTTGGCGTGGCTTCGAAGAAACCCTAGTTCATGGAAGACGTACGTAGCTAATAGAGTCACTGAGATTGTCAACAATGTAAGTAGTGGCCGGTGGCACCACATCAAATCGGCAGATAATCCTGCGGACGTTGCATCACGAGGTATTCGTCCTGATCTCTTTAAAGTCTGCGAGTTGTGGTGGCGCGGACCAACCATACTTCTCCAAGCTGATAGTTTTGATAATTGTCGCTCGCTCTCTCTCGACATACCAACAACACAACTAGAAGCAAAAGAAAATTTGAAAGGAAAAGATAGTATAGTAACATTTCATGCTGGTGTATCGAACGAGAGTGACGATCGAGTAACATATTTGACTAGATATTCGACCCTGTCAAAATTGATACGCGTTACAGCATATCTACTGCGATTCGTAAAGTTATGCAAGTTACGTATTGACGCGAAACGTAATCAAATTGTTCCTGAGACTTTTCCTCAGCATTTGACAGTTAACGAATTGAGATCTGCAACTAACCTTTGCATTCGACTCTCTCAAGAAATTTGGTTTCAGGAAGAATTACACATGCTGAGAAAAGGCCAAAGGCTTCCGAAATCGAGTGTTTTGATTTCACTTTGTCCGTATATAGACCAAAATGGCATTATTCGAGTTACCGGACGAATTCGTAACGCTAAAGTACACTTTGACACAATATCACCTGTCGTTTTGGCCTCGAAATGTCACTTAAGTCTTTTGATAACAAGTGATACCCATATTCATTGTTTACATGGAGGTCCTCAACTGACTTTAAATGGAATCCGTTGTAAATACTGGATAATAGGTGCAAAGAACTTAGTTCGAAAAGTTATTCATAAATGCATTCCTTGTTTTAAGCAGTCTGCAACACCGATCAACCAAATAATGGGCCAGTTACCTACATGTCGAGTCACACCCGATAGACCTTTCCGTAAAAGTGGAGTGGATTTTGCAGGTCCAATCCAGTTAAAATTGTACCCTGGCAGATGTAAACGTACATGTAAAGCCTATATTGCTTTGTTCGTATGCACCGTGACTAAGGCTATTCACTTAGAACTTGTAAGTGATTTGTCTACGGCTGCTTTTATTGCTGCTTTTCGTCGTTTCACTTCCAGACGCGGCCATTGTAGTGATCTGTGGAGCGACTGTGGTTCTAATTTTGTTGGAGCATCTAAAGAGCTTGACTCTATGTTTAGAAATAGGAACTCTGCCGTAGTTGGAGAAATATCAGAGGTTTTGGCGAACGACCAAACTACATGGCACTTTATTCCTCCAGGCTCTCCACATTTTGGTGGACTATGGGAAGCCGGCGTGAAGTCGATCAAGTCCCATCTAAAGCGTGTGATTGGACAAACTCTTCTCACGTTCGAAGAGTATACCACTTTGTTGACTCAAGTAGAGTCTTGTGTCAATTCTCGACCGTTAACTCCCATCAGCAATTCGATTGATGATGCTTCTCCAATTACACCCGGGCATTTTCTAATAGGCGAAGCTCCTATCACTGTTCCGGAAGAAAGTCTCGCAACTGTGCCAGTATCTCGTTTAGATAGGTGGCAATTGCTGCAAAAGATGTTACAGTCACTTTGGACTCGTTGGAGTTCTGAGTATTTAACAACACTACAAAATCGGTATAAATGGACCGTTACGAATCCTGATCCTGATATTGGAACAGTAGTTATAGTTAAAGATGAAAGACTCCCTCCCGGAAAGTGGTTGTTAGGGCGTGTTATTGATAAGCATCCTGGTAGAGATGGTTTAACTCGAGTAGTTACATTAAAATTAAAAAATGGCACTTTTCGTAGACCAATAACAAAAATTTGCCCTCTACCTCTAGAGCCTTAATTTAGGATTCGAGTTTTTGTGTTTATTCTTAGCTTCGCTATCCCATTTAACGCTACTTTGTTGTTTAGTGTAGTTCACTTTCACTATGTTTTTACTAGTGTTTATAATTTTTAGTTTGATTACACGGACCTTTATAAAGGACAATTCGTCCTTGGGGGCCGATAATGTTTAATGTAAGTACTATTTTTACGATAGATGTCTCTGTTTTCGCATTCGCTACATCGCGATGTTAAGATTTTCCTACAGCTCTATATATACCCAAATTGATATCGAATAAATGAGTAATAAGTTGTCAGTGAAGTGTTTATTTACAAATAGTCGTAAGTGCAGTGCAGTAGGGAGTGAACACTCTTTCCTTGTCACTTTATCAGTCCTTGTCACACTTGAGATAGTTAAGCTGTCTGCCCCTGTCACTCTATCTATCCTTGTCACACTTGAGGTGGTCACTCGGCCTGTCCTCGTCGCACAGAGCCAGATGGCAGTCAGTCACCTGTACATATAGAACTCCCTGAACTCGGGAGTGGACCGCGCCGTGTCGTGCTCGCACTTGGAGGACGAGTCGCTGCGGTTGTGTCCGACGGAGATGTCCGCTGAGCGGCGTCCTTGTCACACTTGAGGTGGTCACTCGGCCTGTCCTCGTCGCACAGAGCCAGATGGCAGTCAGTCACCTGTACATATAGAACTCCCTGAACTCGGGAGTGGACCGCGCCGTGTCGTGCTCGCACTTGGAGGACGAGTCGCTGCGGTTGTGTCCGACGGAGATGTCCGCTGAGCGGCGTCCTTGTCACACTTGAGGTGGTCACTCGGCCTGTCCTCGTCGCACAGAGCCAGATGGCAGTCAGTCACCTGTACATATAGAACTCCCTGAACTCGGGAGTGGACCGCGCCGTGTCGTGCTCGCACTTGGAGGACGAGTCGCTGCGGTTGTGTCCGACGGAGATGTCCGCTGAGCGGCGTCCTTGTCACACTTGAGGTGGTCACTCGGCCTGTCCTCGTCGCACAGAGCCAGATGGCAGTCAGTCACCTGTACATATAGAACTCCCTGAACTCGGGAGTGGACCGCGCCGTGTCGTGCTCGCACTTGGAGGACGAGTCGCTGCGGTTGTGTCCGACGGAGATGTCCGCTGAGCGGCGTCCTTGTCACACTTGAGGTGGTCACTCGGCCTGTCCTCGTCGCACAGAGCCAGATGGCAGTCAGTCACCTGTACATATAGAACTCCCTGAACTCGGGAGTGGACCGCGCCGTGTCGTGCTCGCACTTGGAGGACGAGTCGCTGCGGTTGTGTCCGACGGAGATGTCCGCTGAGCGGCGTCCTTGTCACACTTGAGGTGGTCACTCTGTCTGTCCTTGTCACTCTTTCTGTCCTTGTCACACTTTAGATTGTCAAGCTGTCTGTCCCTGTCACTCTGTCTGCCCTTGTCACTCTGTCTGTCCTTGTCACTCTATCTGTCCTTGTCACACTTGAGATTGTCAAGCTGTCTGTCCTTGTCACTCTATCCATCCTTGTCACACTTGTGGTTGTCACTCTGTCTATCCTTGTCACACTTGTGGTTGTCACTCTGTATGTCCTTCTCACTCTGTCTGTCCTTGTCACTCTATCTGTCTTTGTCACACTTGAGATTGTCAAGCTGTCTGTCCTTGTCACTCTATCCATCCTTGTCACACTTGTGGTTGTCACTCTGTCTATCCTTGTCACACTTGAGGTTGTCACTCTGTCAGTCCTTGTCACTCTATCTATCCTTGTCACACTTGAGGTTGTCACTCTGTATGTCCTTGTCACTCTGTCTGCCCCTGTCACTCTATCTATCCTTGTCACACTTGAGGTTGTCACTCTGTATGTCCTTGTCACTCTGTCTGCCCCTGTCACTCTATCTCTCCTTGTCACACTTGAGATAGTCAAGCTGTCTGCCCCTGTCTCTATCTATCCTTGTCACACTTGAGGTGGTCACTCGGGCTGTCCTCGTCGCACAGAGCCAGATGGCAGTCAGTCACCTGTACATATAGAACTCCCTGAACTCGGGAGTGGACCGCGCCGTGTCGTGCTCGCACTTGGAGGACGAGTCGCTGCGGTTGTGTCCGACGGAGATGTCCGCTGAGCGGCGTCCTTGTCACACTTGAGGTGGTCACTCGGCCTGTCCTCGTCGCACAGAGCCAGATGGCAGTCAGTCACCTGTACATATAGAACTCCCTGAACTCGGGAGTGGACCGCGCCGTGTCGTGCTCGCACTTGGAGGACGAGTCGCTGCGGTTGTGTCCGACGGAGATGTCCGCTGAGCGGCGTCCTTGTCACACTTGAGGTGGTCACTCGGCCTGTCCTCGTCGCACAGAGCCAGATGGCAGTCAGTCACCTGTACATATAGAACTCCCTGAACTCGGGAGTGGACCGCGCCGTGTCGTGCTCGCACTTGGAGGACGAGTCGCTGCGGTTGTGTCCGACGGAGATGTCCGCTGAGCGGCGTCCTTGTCACACTTGAGGTGGTCACTCTGTCTGTCCTTGTCACTCTTGAGATTACTTCAGGTTGTCACTCTGTCTGTCCTTGTCACTCTCTCTGTCTTTGTCACTCTATCAGTTCTTGTCACACTTGAGATTGTCACTCTGTCTGTCCTTGTCACTCTCTCTGTCTTTGTCACTCTATCAGTTCTTGTCACACTTGAGATTGTCACTCTGTCTGTCCTTGTCACTCTCTCTGTCTTTGTCACTCTATCAGTTCTTGTCACACTTGAGATTGTCACTCTGTCTGTCCTTGTCACTCTCTCTGTCTTTGTCACTCTATCAGTTCTTGTCACACTTGAGATTGTCAAGCTGTCTGTCCCTGTCACTGTCTGCCCCTGTCACACTATCTATCCTTGTCACACTTGAGGTTGTCACTCTGTATGTCCTTCTCACTCTGTCTGTCCTTGTCACTCTCTCTCTGTCCTTGTCACTCTATCTGTCCTTGTCACACTTGAGATAGTCAAGCTGTCTGTCCCTGTCACTCTGTCTGCCCCTGTCACTCTATCTGTCCTTGTCACTCTGTCTGTCCTTGTCACTCTATCAGTCCTTGTCACACTTGAGATTGTCAAGCTGTCTGTCCTTGTCACTCTCTCTGTCCTTGTCACTCTTTCTGTCCTTGTCACACTTGAGATTGTCAAGCTGTCTGTCCCTGTCACTCTGTCTGCCCCAGTCACTCTATCTATCCTTGTCACACTTGAGGTGGTCACTCGGCCTGTCCTCGTCGCACAGAGCCAGATGGCAGTCAGTCACCTGTACATATAGAACTCCCTGAACTCGGGAGTGGACCGCGCCGTGTCGTGCTCGCACTTGGAGGACGAGTCGCTGCGGTTGTGTCCGACGGAGATGTCCGCTGAGCGGCGTCCTTGTCACACTTGAGGTGGTCACTCGGCCTGTCCTCGTCGCACAGAGCCAGATGGCAGTCAGTCACCTGTACATATAGAACTCCCTGAACTCGGGAGTGGACCGCGCCGTGTCGTGCTCGCACTTGGAGGACGAGTCGCTGCGGTTGTGTCCGACGGAGATGTCCGCTGAGCGGCGTCCTTGTCACACTTGAGGTGGTCACTCGGCCTGTCCTCGTCGCACAGAGCCAGATGGCAGTCAGTCACCTGTACATATAGAACTCCCTGAACTCGGGAGTGGACCGCGCCGTGTCGTGCTCGCACTTGGAGGACGAGTCGCTGCGGTTGTGTCCGACGGAGATGTCCGCTGAGCGGCGTCCTTGTCACACTTGAGGTGGTCACTCGGCCTGTCCTCGTCGCACAGAGCCAGATGGCAGTCAGTCACCTGTACATATAGAACTCCCTGAACTCGGGAGTGGACCGCGCCGTGTCGTGCTCGCACTTGGAGGACGAGTCGCTGCGGTTGTGTCCGACGGAGATGTCCGCTGAGCGGCGTCCTTGTCACACTTGAGGTGGTCACTCGGCCTGTCCTCGTCGCACAGAGCCAGATGGCAGTCAGTCACCTGTACATATAGAACTCCCTGAACTCGGGAGTGGACCGCGCCGTGTCGTGCTCGCACTTGGAGGACGAGTCGCTGCGGTTGTGTCCGACGGAGATGTCCGCTGAGCGGCGTCCTTGTCACACTTGAGGTGGTCACTCGGCCTGTCCTCGTCGCACAGAGCCAGGTGGCAGTCAGTCACCTGTACATATAGAACTCCCTGAACTCGGGAGTGGACCGCGCCGTGTCGTGCTCGCACTTGGAGGACGAGTCGCTGCGGTTGTGTCCGACGGAGATGTCCGCTGAGCGGCGTCCTTGTCACACTTGAGGTGGTCACTCGGCCTGTCCTCGTCGCACAGAGCCAGATGGCAGTCAGTCACCTGTACATATAGAACTCCCTGAACTCGGGAGTGGACCGCGCCGTGTCGTGCTCGCACTTGGAGGACGAGTCGCTGCGGTTGTGTCCGACGGAGATGTCCGCTGAGCGGCGTCCTTGTCACACTTGAGGTGGTCACTCTGTCTATCCTTATCACTCTTGAGATTACTTCAGTTTGTCACTCTGTCTGTCCTTGTCACACTTGTGGTTGTCACTCTGTATGTCCTTCTCACTCTGTCTGTACTTGTCACTCTGTCTGTCCTTGTCACTCTGTCTGTCCTTGTCACTCTCTCTTTCCTTGTCACTCTATCAGTCCTTGTCACACTTGAGATAGTCAAGCTGTCTGTCCCTGTCACTCTGTCTGCCCCTGTCACTCTATCTATCCTTGTCACACTTGAGGTTGTCACTCTGTCTGTCCCTGTGACTCTGTCTGCCCCTGTCACTCTATCAGTCCTTGTCACACTTGAGGTGGTCACTCGGCCTGTCCTCGTCGCACAGAGCCAGATGGCAGTCAGTCACCTGTACATATAGAACTCCCTGAACTCGGGAGTGGACCGCGCCGTGTCGTGCTCGCACTTGGAGGACGAGTCGCTGCGGTTGTGTCCGACGGAGATGTCCGCTGAGCGGCGTCCTTGTCACACTTGAGGTGGTCACTCGGCCTGTCCTCGTCGCACAGAGCCAGATGGCAGTCAGTCACCTGTACATATAGAACTCCCTGAACTCGGGAGTGGACCGCGCCGTGTCGTGCTCGCACTTGGAGGACGAGTCGCTGCGGTTGTGTCCGACGGAGATGTCCGCTGAGCGGCGTCCTTGTCACACTTGAGGTGGTCACTCTGTCTGTCCTTATCACTCTTCAGATTACTTCAGGTTGTCACTCTGTCTGTCCTTGTCACTCCGTTTGTCCTTGTCACACTTGAGGTTGTCACTCTGTATGTCCTTCTCACTCTGTCTGTCCTTGTCACTCTGTCTGTCCTTGTCACTCTGAATGTCCTTCTCACTCTGTCTGTCCTTCTCACTCTGTCTGTCCTTGTCACTCTGAATGTCCTTCTCACTCTGTCTGTCCTTCTCACTCTGTCTGTCCTTGTCACTCTGTATGTCCTTCTCACTCTGTATGTCCTTCTCACTCTGTCTGTCCTTGTCACTCTGTCTGTCCTTGTCACTCTGTCCTTCTCATTCTTTATGTCTTTCTCACTCTGTCTGTCCTTGTTACTCTGTCTGTCCTTGTCACTCTCTCTGTCCTTCTCACTCTGTCTGTCCTTGTCACTCTCGCTGTCCTTGTCACTCTCTCTGTTCTTGTCACTCTATCAGTCCTTGTCACTCTATCTGTCCTTGTCACACTTGAGATTGTCAAGCTGTCTGTCCCTGTCACTCTGTCTGCCCCTGTCACTCTACTATCCTTGTCACACTTGAGGTGGTCACTCGGCCTGTCCTCGTCGCACAGAGCCAGATGGCAGTCAGTCACCTGTACATATAGAACTCCCTGAACTCGGGAGTGGACCGCGCCGTGTCGTGCTCGCACTTGGAGGACGAGTCGCTGCGGTTGTGTCCGACGGAGATGTCCGCTGAGCGGCGTCCTTGTCACACTTGAGGTGGTCACTCTGTCTGTCCTTATCACTCTTGAGATTACTTCAGGTTGTCACTCTGTCTGACCTTGACACACTTGTGGTTGTCACTCTGTCTGTCCTTGTCACTCTGTCTGTCCTTGTCACTCTGTATGTCCTTCTCACTCTGTCCGTCCTTGTCACTCTGTCTGTCCTTGTCACTATGTCTGTCCTTGTCACTCTGTGTGACCTTGTCACTCTCTCTGTCCTTGTCACTCTCTCTGTCCTTGTCACTCTCTCTGTCCTTGTCACTCTGTCTGTCCTTGTCACTCTGTCTGTCCTTCTTACTCTGTCTGTCCTTGTCACTCTTTCTGTCCTTGTCACTCTGTCTGTCCTTGTCACTCTCTCTGTACTTGTCACTCTATCAGTCCTTGTCACACTTGAGATTGTTAAGCTGTCTGTCCCTGTCACTCTGTTTGCCCCTGTCACTCTATCTATCCTTGTCACACTTGAGGTGGTCACTCTGTCTGTCCTTGTCACTCTGTATGTCCTTGTCACTCTGTCTGTCCTTGTCACTCTGTCTGTTCTTGTCACTCTGTCTGTCCTTGTCACTCTGTCTGTCCTTGTCACTCTGTCTGTCCTTGTCACTCTGTATGTCCTTCTCACTCTGTCTGTCCTTGTCACTCTGTATGTCCTTCTCACTCTGTCTGTCTTTGTCGCTCTGTCTGTCCTTGTCACTCTGTATGTCCTTCTCACTCTGTCTGTCCTTGTCACTCTGTATGTCCTTCTCACTCTGTCTATCCTTGTCACTCTGTCTGTCCTTGTCACTCTTTCTGTCCTTGTCACTCTATCTGTCCTTGTCACTCTATCAGTCCTTGTCACACTTGAAATTGTCAAGCTGTCTGTCCCTGTCACTCTGTCTGCCCCTGTCATTCTATCTCTCCTTGTCACACTTGAGATAGTCAAGCTGTCTGTCCCTGTCACTCTGTCTGCCCCTGCCACTCTATCTATCCTTGTCACACTTGAGGAGGTCACTCGGCCTGTCCTCGTCGCACAGAGCCAGATGGCAGTCAGTCACCTGTACATATAGAACTCCCTGAACTCGGGAGTGGACCGCGCCGTGTCGTGCTCGCACTTGGAGGACGAGTCGCTGCGGTTGTGTCCGACGGAGATGTCCGCTGAGCGGCGTCCTTGTCACACTTGAGGTGGTCACTCGGCCTGTCCTCGTCGCACAGAGCCAGATGGCAGTCAGTCACCTGTACATATAGAACTCCCTGAACTCGGGAGTGGACCGCGCCGTGTCGTGCTCGCACTTGGAGGACGAGTCGCTGCGGTTGTGTCCGACGGAGATGTCCGCTGAGCGGCGTCCTTGTCACACTTGAGGTGGTCACTCGGCCTGTCCTCGTCGCACAGAGCCAGATGGCAGTCAGTCACCTGTACATATAGAACTCCCTGAACTCGGGAGTGGACCGCGCCGTGTCGTGCTCGCACTTGGAGGACGAGTCGCTGCGGTTGTGTCCGACGGAGATGTCCGCTGAGCGGCGTCCTTGTCACACTTGAGGTGGTCACTCTGTCTGTCCTTATCACTCTTGAGATTACTTCAGGTTGTCACTCTGTCCTTGTCACAGTTGTGGTTGTCACTCTGTATGTCCTTCTCACTCTGTCTGTCCTTGTCACTCTATCTGTCCATGTCACTCTATCTGTCCTTGTCACTCTCTCTGTCCTTGTCACTCTATCTGTCCTTGTCACTCTCTCTGTCCTTGTCACTCTATCAATCCTTGTCACGCTTGACATTGTCAAGCTGTCTGTCCCTGTCACTCTTTCTGTCCTTGTCACTCTATCAGTCCTTGTCACACTTGAGGTTGTCACTCTGTCAGTCCTTGTCACTCTATCTATCCTTGTCACACTTAAGGTTGTCACTTTGTCTGTCCTTGTCACACTTGTGGTTGTCACTCTGTATGTCCTTCTCACTCTGTCTATCCTTGTCACTCTGTCTGTCCTTGTCACTCTCTCTGTCCTTGTCACTCTATCTCCTTGTCACGTTTGAAATTGTCAAGCTGTCTGTCCCTGTCACTCTGTCTATCCTTGTCACTCTGTCTGTCCTTGTCACTCTGTCTGTCTGTCCTTGTCACTCTCTCTGTCCTTGTCACTCTTTCTGTCCTTGTAACTCTCTCTGTCCTTGTAACTCTCTCTGTCCTTGTCATACTATCTCTCCTTGTCACACTTGAGACTGTCAAGGTGTCTGTCCCTGTCACTCTGTCTGCCCCTGTCACTATCTATCCTTGTCACACTTGAGGCGGTCACTCGGCCTGTCCTCGTCGCACAGAGCCAGATGGCAGTCAGTCACCTGTACATATAGAACTCCCTGAACTCGGGAGTGGACCGCGCCGTGTCGTGCTCGCACTTGGAGGACGAGTCGCTGCGGTTGTGTCCGACGGAGATGTCCGCTGAGCGGCGTCCTTGTCACACTTGAGGTGGTCACTCGGCCTGTCCTCGTCGCACAGAGCCAGATGGCAGTCAGTCACCTGTACATATAGAACTCCCTGAACTCGGGAGTGGACCGCGCCGTGTCGTGCTCGCACTTGGAGGACGAGTCGCTGCGGTTGTGTCCGACGGAGATGTCCGCTGAGCGGCGTCCTTGTCACACTTGAGGTGGTCACTCGGCCTGTCCTCGTCGCACAGAGCCAGATGGCAGTCAGTCACCTGTACATATAGAACTCCCTGAACTCGGGAGTGGACCGCGCCGTGTCGTGCTCGCACTTGGAGGACGAGTCGCTGCGGTTGTGTCCGACGGAGATGTCCGCTGAACTGGCTTGGCTAGTCTGGTCTTCTGTGTCTGGAAAGATTGGTTAATAAGAAAAAAAGCGATAGAAAGTCATACTGTAAAGCCGACTTAATGAAATGATTACAAGGAAAGAAAATAAAAAAATATACTTTTTATGCTTGAAATATTTATTATTATTTTTTTTTTTTTTTTTTATGCTATAGGTGGCAAACGAACAGACGAATCGCCTGATGGAAAGCGATTAACGTCGCCCATGAACACCCGCAACACCAGAGGCGTCGCAAATGCGTTGCCGGCCTTTAAGGTGGGAGTACGCTCTTTTCTTGAAGGTTTGAAGGTCGTATCGGTCCGGAAACACCGCTTGTGACAGTTCGTTCCAAAGTTTAGCTGTGCGAGGCAGGAAGTTACGAGAAAAGCGCACAGTTGAGGATCGCCAACCATCTAAATGGTGAGAATGAATACATTGTCGAGTAGGGCGGTGGCGGAAAGAAGCGGCAGGTATTAATCCGAACAACTCCTCGGAACACTCCCCGTAGTACATGCGATAGAAAATGCAGAGCGAGTCCACATCTCTACGCAGCGCCAGGGTATCAAGCCGATCAGAAATGCGTTGGCAGTTGACAACTCGAGCTGCTCTCCGTTGGATGCGGTCTAGAGGGAGAAGCTGGTACTTAGGTGCCCCTGCCCAAAGATGAGAGCAGTATTCCATATGCGGGCGAACCTGCGCCTTATAAAGCTGTAGGCGGTGGGCCGGCGTGAAGTACTGCCTCGATCTATTGAGCACACCGAGCTTCTTCGAGTTTTATTTTATTAGTTTATTTTGTTCTGAAAGTGCACTTGAGATATTATGGGCTTGTTTTTATGTTTATGTCAGACACCGTAAGTTTTCGCAAAGACTGCAATTTTGATAGATCCATGCAAGTCGACATTTTGTATCTGGAAAGTCAAGTCGCCCACTCTTCGACATTCTCTATACTCGTCTATTTACTCGAAATGGAACAAAGTCACAACGCAAATTAATTCTTATTTATAAAATGTAATGTCAAAATCAACTGTCCTTATTAAAATGCTCCATGCTTACGTATTTTCCTCATACATTCAATTATTTGTGCGTAAGTATAAAAATTATCGAACCTCCATCGATTTTGAAACAAATATCGGCGAAAAACTTTGTAAAAGTAACTTGCACCGGTAGCTAACCTTAGTACATACATTCTATGAAAAACATTAAAATAACCTTTATTAATCAAGAAACATGCCTGCAAATAATCTTGCTACCACGACCTCCCAGTAATCAGAAACACAGAAAAACCGTTGCCTCTCAACATAAAGCATCTCCAAAACATCCCAAACAGTAAAATTCTAAATCTAACCTTCCATTCCAACCATCATTAAATTCTAAACTCAAACGAACCGCTCTTTCACCAGATTTACCATAGCGCCATCTCTGACAAAAGCTCAGAACCGACAAGGGGACGACACTTGAGCACAAAGGCGGGAATTTAAAAAAGGAACGGCCATAGACATCGCACTAATTAAGCCCGCGGGCTGGCTGAATGGTGTTTTACGTGTCTATGTGTCTTTTAATTTGTGTAAAGAGAACGAAGTAATGGTCTTTATAAAGGTTTCTTTTATGTTCGCTCCCTTTTTGAAGCGGGTTAGAAAAGGATGGCGAAGTCTTGTATCTGTTTAATGCGATGTGAAGTATCGTGGTTTCTGTGATTTAGAATAATATGGTTGTGCTGTTCATACGCATGCTTTAATGAGTGCTAAAGAAAATGATGAAGATATTTCCAATATCTGACATGGAAATTCAGATGCTAAACTAACAGCAGCCAAGAGTATTTCGGCCCATGCTCAGTGTAGGTAGTTATCTTATCAGTAGTTGTTTAAAAACGGCTGTGCTTCTTATGGTCCAAACAGTTTTATTTTAAAGTAGGTATTATATATACAGCGTGTTTTTCTTCATATGTTATAACTTTAAGGGAAGCTTATTTAGGTCAAATATAATTAATTTCTCTAAGAAACTAGTGTTTGAACTCTTAACGTTATTGAGTTATTAAAAAAATAAGTTTAATCACTGAACATGTGTATTGCAACTTTTATTACATTCTAATGTTACTTATTTTGACATGTGCCGTCAGTCACCTCAGATTAACTTTTATTTTATTCTTAAGATTCTCTCACACTTACCATTTCATTTATTATGTATGGAAACAAAAAAAAATATTTTTTATCGAATTTTCCAAAAGCCGATATACCAGACAACTTCTATTAATGGCCCAAGTAACCTGTCTAATTTATTGCAAATCGAAACGAACACCCTGTATATAAATCCACTATTCATAATGTTTTAAAGAGTCGACTAGTTGAGCGATAGAAGTGTCACTGATCATTGTCATCATAGTGGACACATTACTGCAATCGCCAATCCGCTTGTCCAGCGTGGCGATTATGGGCATTTACCTCCTAATGCATGTATACGCATAGTTAGTAGGAGAGGCCTACGTTCAGCAGTGGACTGATACAGGCTGATGAGGTGAGGGAGACCCACGGATCAGAAGTTACAGGATGGGTTATAATTTTTTTTATTCTGAAGCGGTTATCCCCGCAAACATTGTCTTTAGAAATAAACTCTCTTTTGAGACCCTTATTTTTTTTTAAGAGACCTATAGATTGCAGATTTCTAGTACGAACGGCCAATTAGTTTTGCTGCGGACAGACGGACATGGCGAAACCTGCGACCATATATATAATATGGACGTCTAACGCCAGCTGAAAAATGGCCCCAAAATCAATTTGTTCAATTGTGCCAAGATGGGCAGGACATAGCGCTTTTTTAACACCGCGCATATATTATTTCGGCGCCAAACGACAAACGTTTATAGAATATAGCCAAACAAAACTTTGATGGACCAATCACAACTATTTTTAAATGGCGGTTTAAGTTTTGATAGGTTGATATTAAAATTAATTACCGTGACGCATTGAAGAGGGGGTGACACTTGTCAACTAAAATTCAAAGGCAATTTAGAATGGCGTGCGACTTCCATATTTTATTTGTTGGGCGAAACTATAAGAGTTCCTTGTATACTGAAGAAATCAAAATGAACTAAATTTCAAAAACAAAGTGCTCAACTGTAGATATCTCTGCAAATCCAATTATTTCCTCACTAAGTCCTGCAGTTAATTGCAAGCAAAAACGAATCAAAACTATTCATAAAGTTCTTGACCCAGTTCTAAATTTTCTCATTCGTTACAAATTGTGTGTCTCTTTTCAAAGCTAAGAGAATAAAGGGGAAAAAGGATTTTTTAATTGCATGCCCGCTTATAACGAGCTCGCTTTAGTAACTCTAGTTTTGAACTGTTCAATAGGCATGATGACTGTAGTTAAAATAAATTATTTAACATTATGCACGACATAA
This sequence comes from Thaumatotibia leucotreta, assembly GCA_025490895.1. Lineage (NCBI taxonomy): Eukaryota > Metazoa > Arthropoda > Insecta > Lepidoptera > Tortricidae > Thaumatotibia > Thaumatotibia leucotreta. Next base: position 53,326 of record JALPQI010004881.1, read on the forward strand.
CACACGAAGAAATTACTAAGATGTAGATTGCAGTACTTAATTTTTGTACAGAACTTCTATTTAATAAATAGAAAATAACTTTAAAAAGTAGGTCATTTGGTACTCAAACGTGATGTCACTTTCGTGTATTTCATATAAAATTCTATAGTGGTGATCATTTTGACAGTTCGAAAGAAGATGCACTACTCTTAGCAACCTCTTGTGTCAGTATTGAATCAGAACTGAGACCCGATCTCTATTTCATGTACTTAGAGGTATTTGTTACTTAGTGAGTTTTGGTTGTCAACCGACGAATTGTGAAATGCTATTGAAAGTCAGCCATACTTATATACATTTTTAAGACTCTACTGGTATACCTAGGTAAGCTACGGAGGCAGAAAATGTATATTCCAATTTTGAAAAAGCAACCCAAAATAATTGCTCCTGTTTTAGCCCAAGAGAAGCCAGATCACGTCTAAACGTGCCTCCACACTCGAAGCATTAACCTGCGCGGCCTCAAGTGCGCTCCACACTCACCACTTCACAGTAATGACGTCTTGTATTTAATCCGGCTCCCTAAACATGTATAACGACCCTTAGACTCTATTTGTTTGTGGACTTTAAGACGGTGAGATAAGGATTTGAAATGGTTAAAAAGTTGGTGGTACTTCAAAATATGAGGTCAACTTTTCATTAATATTGTGTAAGGCTGTATATATGGTGTAAATATAATCCTGACGAACATCTTAAGGGTCGATTTGAAAAAAAGTGACCAAGTTGGACTAGCGCACGACGGGTTCCGTACAATTATCAATTTAGTATAAAACAATACAGTTAAATCAACCCATCTCAAAACCTATTGAGATAATTTAATCAAACCAAAAATCATTAAAACAATGTATTAATATTCACAACATTTTTTTATTTATTTTATACCGCATAGTTTAAAAAATAAAGGACACTTTTTAAGACTTTGAGAGCTGATATCTTGAAAACGGTTTGCTTAAATATAAGTGTGTTTTACAAACCTTTATATCATTTTCAAATACCTTTCTATTGGTAATCCACACGCTTATAAAAAAAATTACCCCTCAGTTACACGTATGGAGGGCCCCAATAATAAATATTTTCTTTACAATATAGCTATATATATAATAGTATCATAATGTTCATAATTATGTAGCGGTTTATACAACACATATTCCTACCAAATTTCGTTACTGCAGCATTTATAGTTTCAAAGTAAATCGACTGTAATAGACGGACAGACGGATAGACAGATAGACGGACATGACGAATCTATAAGGGTTCCGTTTTCACCATTTTGGCTACGGAACCCTAAAAAAATACTTAGGCTTTTAATGAAAACAAAATAAAACATGATTTTTGGCTACGAAATTAAATTCTGTGTCAATTTTGGAAGTGAAAATATGGCCTGCTTTATGTATCGAGTAAAACCTAACGTTACGATACTTGCAAAGTCATGGTACCGCTACAGGCCCTACAGGGTGCTTAGACAAGTTGCCAATCGCTAACGCTTAATCGTCGACCGTAAACGAAAGGCAGCTAACTGTCTTTGCCGCACTAATGTGAAAGAGTGACAGAGAGGGAAAACTACGATACGCTACTAAGCGTTAGCGATTGGCAACTTGGCTAAGCATCCAGGGATACCTTGCCGACGGCCGACGGTAACTGGAGCCCTACCGCGAAAAAAAATTCGTAAATTTCGAGAATTTGTCTCTCTCACTCTAATGACGCCTTCGTTTGAGTGACAGAGAAAAATCCTCGAAATTTACGAATTTAGATTTTCGCGGTAGGGCAGTGGTACGGTCAGGGTTTTACCGTCGGATCCGAGATATAGGTATTAATCACGAGCTTGATCTCAATGGAAATTTTCCATATACTTTGTATGGCGGTAATAAAGGTGAAAATCAGGAAAATGTTTAGAAATTTTGGGAGATTTTTTTCCTTTTGGGGTCAAAAGAGCTCGTGATTCTGAGTAAAAATTACCAAAAATTTCCTCATAAATAAAAATGGACTAAATTAAAAGAAATGCTCTTTTTGTCTTTGACACATCGTGTAACACGTTCATAGATTTATTTTTACTTTAGTAATAAATATCAATAATTGCAACTAACATTTTTACAAATACTATTGAAGCCATATTTGTTTACATTTTTGTCGTTTTCTACAGTCTAGCCATAGAATAAAACTATGGAAAATGATTAGTTCAACTCTCGTGCCTCGAGATCTTCGTACCTATAATGCTTAAGATTCCAGTTTTTGAACCAGTCGCTACGCTCGTGGCTCAATTTTGGAATCTTTCGGTATCTCAGGTCTCAATATTGGCATGACAGTTAAACAACAACTTTGGCCCCTTGTATCATAAATAACTATTGAGGCTTTGTTGTAAAATATTATGACGTTAGAAGAAGCTCTTAGAAGTAACTCACTCCTTAGTTATGGTCTACGGGAGAGTCCCCCGCAGACCACGAACCCGGTAGAGTGTTCGAATCGACAGAATCTATCTTCTAAGCGAGCCTGCGACCATATAATTACATGGACGTCTAACGCCAGCTCAAAAATGCCCCCAAAACCAATTGTTCAACTGTGCCAAGATGGGCAGGACATGGCGCTTTTCTTAACACCGCGCATATTTCGGCGCGACATTATTGACAAATGTCTATAGAATATAGCCAATCAAAACTTTGATGGACCAATCACAACTATATTAAAATGGCGGCTTAAGTTTTTATAGGTTGACATTGAAATTCATTACCGTGATGCATTGAGGAGGGGGTGACACTTGTCAACTAAAATTCGGGACCGATTTTTGAAAGGCAATTTAGTATGGCGTGCGGTTTCCTTGTTTTATTTGTTCGTAGAAGCGAGCATACACTTGTTCCTGGGCTGACGAACGATCATTTTGCTATGTAAAATCCTGTTTTCATCTGCCCAAGAACGAACGAATGCTCGCTCAGAACACTAAGTGAAAACGCTTAAGGTACATTCCGTCGATTCGAACACTTTACAGTGTTCGTGGTCTGCGGATGACTCTCACGTAGACCCTAAGGAGTGAGTTATTTCTAAGAGCTTCTTCTAACAACGTTATATATGTCCCAACAAAGCCTTAACTATAGTAGATTAATTGCCAAGACCGTTTAAGTGGGAAATGTCTGGGATGACGTGTAATTGAAGACCGAGGCGAAGCCGAGGCCGACAAACATGTGATCCGAGGCTTTCTCATTTAACGGCCGAGGTGTGTATACTATTTTTCTGCTCAACGGAGCCGGCAGGCGGCAACTCAGTTAAGCTCAGCGGCCGGAAAGTGCTGTTTACCGGCCGGAGGACAGAAAAGTTATTTGCCCATACTTAATTCTATTCTGTGTAATTTTTGATCAATTAAAGATTTGAAAATTAATTTCAAGAAAGTAAAATTTTTAATTGAATTAAAATTTTGCGCTAATTTGAGATATTGAGGAATTAAGTATCGCGGATGGGCTTGTTTTTTATATCCTTAGCATGTCCATTCAAAATCCCTTTCATTCGCAATCACTCAAAAACAATCGGAAAGACTCAAATCTCATCAATAGCACATTAATTGCAACTGGCTTATGCCCACACAGACCCACCACTTTACCCACACATCTCTCCCCTCCCTTAATCCACCGACACAAAGTCTATTTTCCTTTAAACTATCTGTATAATAAAGCTGGTAGTCGACTCATAGCCACGTGACTCCACCACGTTACCCAAGCATTTATCCCAAACTTTAACCCTTTAGAATAAAGTCTAGTTTCCTTTACATTATCTGTATTTACAGCTTTGTAGTTTTAATAAGACACAGCAGGTCACCCTTGACTGAACACACGACTGACACGCGTCGTCCATTTTGTTTTTTTGATTTTCGAAAACGTTTTAAGTTGTTAGCTTTTCTGTGGCGGTTAAGATGTTTTGAAATGTGATTGTGTGAATGGGGTAATTTACGGATTTTTAGTGATTTGAGTTTCGTTGAATGCGTGAGTATGATTTGTTTGATAAATAATTGATTGTGAATTTTATTGGATGCCTTTCATCAAGTAATCAAATGGTCAAACTATAAAATAAAAAGATTAATAGGTAGATTAATTTAGGATATGAATATCATGTAAATCGTGTTTTACCTATACGAATTTTTATCGATGAAATAAATTAATAATTTACAAAACGCAAGGATAACAGCGAGAAGTCGACAGTTTAATTTAAAATTACTCGTACAATAAAAAACAAAAAACTAGAACTACTCAAAAATTGTATTCATTAATTACTTTTATGATACCATTTTTATTAGTCAGTTATTATAATCAAACATTTTATCTGTAGGTATATTTATTTAACAACTTTAGTTAGAGTGACACTTTAAAAATAAATGTACATAATATAATGAACAATATCCGTCAGATATCAGAGCGGACACGTTCTCCAAAAATAACTGAACACATCATCATCACATCATCAGCCTATGATATCCCACTGCTGGACGTAGGCTTCTCCTATTAACTATGCGTATAGACGCATTAGGAGGTAAATGCCCATAATCACCACGCTGGGCAAGCGGATTGGCGATCGCAGTAATGTGTCCACTTTGACGACGCTGCCCATCATCAATCTTTTATCAAATAATGGTCAGTGACACTTCCATCCCTTAGTCGACTCTTACGACACCCGCAGGATGAAAAATAACTGAACGCTGACTGAAAATCAAGGCTTGCTCAGATATTTATGAGCAAATCCTCCGTTCCGATATACCTAACTGATAGCTGTACATATTAAAATTCACTCTCTCAAATGCCCCGATCATGTCTCGTTCAATTATGAAGGGGGTCGCGAACGATATCCTACAAATTTGTTGTAATCACAAGGTAATAGGACCCCCGCCGCTGCGGCCCCCGGCTGTGTCAAGCGAACATTCTTGATCGTTGCGGCGCTGCATAAAATATATTTTCATCGGTTACCGCGAGGATTACACATGAAATAAAACGATGAAAACGGATAAACTCGCGTATATTAATTAACTTTAACTTCGACGTTTCGAACACTTTACAGTTTTAGTTAAAGTTAGTTAATATACGCGAGTTTATCCGTTTTCATAGTTTTATTTCATATATATTCTAAATTCAAATTCTTGGTGTATTTGTAAACTCATAATTATTTACATACACTCCCTAAAATAAGATAAAATAAAAAAGTGTCGGGCGTAAGCGAAATGATTTTCTTATATAAATTGACCGAAGGCTGGAATTACCCCACACTTTGTAAGGGGTCGAAAAACCCCCTACCGCAGTGAATGTGTTATCCGTAGTAGTTTATAATTATTTATTATTCTTAAACTCAATGTTAATAGTTTCTCATGCTGTAATAGTTGCCTGTAAGTGGGAGATCAATTGTAAATGTACTTGACTGTAATACTGTAAAATGTGTGTTGTATAATATTCTGTTGGTGATTCTTATAAATAATATTATAATTATGTTAATTAAAATATATTATGTTGTTAGAAGATATTCTGCGGTATACCTATTAGCTTAAACTATTATTGTGTATACCCGTATATACAGTCTGGCAAAAAAATTGTGAAGTTTTAGGAAGCTCAACGGAAGCAGCTGAGAGGTTTTTAGAAGTTTAAGAACGTTCTTATTAACGATATTTTATTCTTGCACTTTTTTGACCAGCCTGTTTATACACCGTGTTTGAATTGATTTCCGTTAAATTAAAGGGAAGCTTATTTAGGTCAAAAATAATCAATTTCTCTAAGAAACTAGTGTCTTAACTCTTACTGTTATTGAGTTATTAAAAAAATAAGTTCAATGACTGAACAAGTGTATTGCAACCTTTATTACATCCTGTGTGTGTGATCTTCTTCTTAAGGTTTTCTCGCACTTGCCATTTTTACGAAATTTACAAATGTACCAGGCAACTTCTATTAATGGCCCAAGTAACTACAACAACAACTTCTATTAATGGTCCAATGTAATAGAAATCCATAAATACACGGTATATAATTATATATCTACAATATTTAGTTAAGTTTTCCATTTTTGACTTACTACTAAGAGAAAAAAAAACTAAGTAATAGTAAATAAACAGGCAAGTATCAAGACCGCCGCGTCCCCGTTCGTTAAGACGCCACAGGGTTGACAATCAGTCCACTTACAACTAAACACTCGGTGTAACGAGCCCTTTGTCCCGATTGCCGAGGTTTCACCACTTTGTCGATCCTAATGCATGGGTGCAAGCATTGACTGTCTGATTTACATGTTTATTTTTAACCGACTTCAAAACGGGAGACTCTCCATTCGACTGATTTTTAGGGTTCCGTAGCCAAAATAGCAAAAACGGAACCCTTATAGATTCGTCATGTCCGTCTGTTCGTCTGTCACAGACAATTTACTCGGAAACCATAAATGCTACAGAATTGAAATTTGGTAAGTATATGTGTTACATGAACCGCTACTGAATTATGATACTATATTGTAAAAAAATAATTGGGGTTGGGGCCCTCCATACATGTAACTGAGGGATAGAATTTTTTTTGATGTATACATATAATGTAAGCGTGTGGGGTATCAATAGAAAGGTCTTTGAAGGTTTATGTGTCACATTTTTATTTAAGCGAACCGTTTTCAAGATATCAGCTCTCAAAGCCTGAAAAATGTGCCCCCCCCCCCTTTATTTTTTAAACTACGCGGATTAAATTCAAAAAAAAAATAATGTCATGCAATTTATGCATATTAACAAACTCTCCTATTAACGATTTTTGGTTTGATGAATTATCTCTTTTAGTTTTTGAGGTAGGTTGATTTAACTGTATTTTTTTAATAATTTATTGATAATGGTATCGAGTCGGACTCACACTTAGCCGGTTTTTTATGTAGGTGCAGGGTCCGCCCGGATAGCTACCACCGTCTTATCCGTTAACCTGCCGCTAAATAGCAGTTGCACTGCTGTATTTCGGTTTGGGGGTAAGATAGCCGGTGTAATTACTGGCATAGAGGCAATCCATCTAAGTCCTCAGGGTAGGCAGCGCATACGCGAATTTTGGTCACTATGACAAGATGCCATTCTGCAATCGTATAGAATAAGCGATAAGTAATTAATGTATGAGAATGACTGATGCGAACGAAAAGTCACGTACCAAATGGTCATACATTATTATGGTCACGTGACTTATCGCTTACCGTATACGATTGCAGGATCTTGGCTAGGTTTGAAGGTCAGACTCAAACGATTGGCAATATAGGCATCTTGGCTAAGCTCTCTGTTAATGGGTGAATATCTGAGCGTTTCAACCGCCTAATTTTGATGGCATAATTTTTGCCGAAGTTTCTATTCGTTACAATGTGCTACTCTGTCATTTGAAGGAGGCGCGGTACCTTATACAAATGCCGAAGTATAACATTGAGACGTTTAGAAAATTAGGTGGTTGAATCGCTCAGATATTCACCCTAATTATTAAATTTCAAAGTGTTTCGTAGCGCTACGAAGCGTCGTAGCCGTAGCGTAGCACAGACCATCTTCTTGGGACATCTTACACAATTCGACCTAGTCTCACCGGAACGCTCAATCAAGGCTTGTGATGTGGGTAATGTTATGTAGAGGTTGTATAACAATCCTCTACATTACTGGTTCAGTGCTGGACGTATGTCTCGTATATACACATTAGGAGGTAAATGCCCATAATCGCCAGGCAAGCGAGTTGGCGATCGCAGTAATGTGTCCACTATGATGATGCTGCTGCCCATCATCAATGTTCAATAAAAGAATGGTCAGTGACAATTTAATCCCTTAGTCGACTCTTACGACACCAATGGGAAGGGCTGAGGTGGTGACAAATGTATTCTTACTGCCGTCACCACACGTCGCATCGAAGCTGTTTGTATTAAGTACCTACTTACCCATGAAATCGTAGTTTTGTATTAATAATAGGAAAGTATTTTATACAACGTGTCTTTTAGACTATTATTATCGTGAAAAAACAATGCCTGGGTGAATATCTGAGCGTTTCACCCGCTTAATTTTGGTGGCACCATTTTTACCGAAGTTTCTATGCATTACAACGTGCTACTTTGTCATTTGAAGGAAGCACGGACCTTATACAATTAAAGAAGTAACATTGAGACGTTTAGAAACTTCTGCAAAAATGATGACACCAAAAGTAGGCGATTGCAACGCTCAGATATTCACCCGCCTATTGCAGTAACGGACATATATTCTGCAACTACGAACAAATAAAACATGGAAACCGCACGCCATACTAAATGGACTTTCAAAAACAGTCCTGAATTTTATTTGACAAGTGTCACCCCCTCTTCAATGCATCACGGTAATTAATTTCAATTTCAACTTATAAAAACTTAAACCACCATTTAAATATAGTTGCGATTGGTCCATCAAAGTTTTGATTGGCTATATTCTATAAACATTTGTTAAAGATGTTGCGCCGAAATATGCGTGGTTTTAAGAAAAGCGCTATGTCCTGCCCCTTTTGGCACAATTGAACAATTGTTTTTTCACCACACTGCTCGTAAGCACGCTGTTTGTCCTTCAATTTCAGAGCGCAAAACTGTGTTTTAATCTCTAGAGGTTAAAGTAATTTTTTTTATCTTCTGGATAGACTAAAGCAATAACGCTTTTGACGTTTGAACTAGACAGTACGTTCGAAAACTCAATAGTTTCAAACAGATTCATACACATGAACCTTTCATAATATTATATTCAATATGCTAATATCCAAATGAAATACCACATTTTGTTGTGAAAGGCTTTTAATTAAAAGTTCTAAAAATACGACACATAAAAACAATAGGAAAATGAAAGTGTTGACACTATGCAAATTTCAGTACGCATCCTAAATTTTTAAGCATTGCCACGCCAAGATACATATTTGAGGTTATTGTTTTATTATTTGTTGATTTGTTTATTTTTTGGAAGTTGAGGTCTTGCAAATAAATACCTTCTAATTTGTTATGTTTGAGTTTTATTTCGCATGTTTCCTCGCTTTAGTGTGGTGAAAAATGTTGTGTTTCACTCGGCAGCAAAGCTTGTTCAACTCTAGTGCCTTAAAACCCTCGCATCGCTCAAGATTCCATGTTATGAACCACTCGCTGCGCTCGTGGTTCAAATTCTGGATTCTGTCGCTTTCTCGGATTTCAATATTTGCACGAGAGTTAAACAATCATTTTGCTCCCTAGTAAAACAAATAACTATTGGGGGCATTTTTTGAGCTGGCGTTAGATGTTCATGTTATATATGGTCTCAGTTTTTTACGTGACGAAGGTAGACATCTGAGCTCCCAGTCGACCTGACGGAAAGCAGGAACTGAGGCTCATGGACATAGTGACCAAAAAATCGCCTATGCACTGCCTACCCTGAGGACTTAGATGGATTGCCTCTATGCCAGTAATCACACCAGCTATCTTACCCCCAAACCGAAACAAAGCAGTGCAAACACTGCTTTTTAGCGGCAGGTTAACGGGTAAGACGGTGGCTGCACGAGGTCCTACCAGCCTACCACCAGTAAGTTACCAACCAGCACCATGTTATATAATGGTCGCATGCCTGCAAATAATAATAAGTTACACAGTCCCGCGAATTTC
>JALPQI010004882.1:0-58400 GCA_025490895.1 Thaumatotibia leucotreta
ATCTCGATATTCCTAACGGAAGCACGTTACACGCCAATTGGGTTAACCCTTGTCCGGTGCAGTATCAAATCGTCTGGAAAATCTAGGAGATTGTTTCACTTTTTTATCGGATGAAAGAGATATTGCTTCAGTATTGTCAGTACTTAAAACTAGTATTGATTTAAACTTTCACGATTATCACTCGTGGTTACACCCGTTACACGTTTGACGTTCGAGTCTACCTACGACGTCAGGATATAATTAAACATAAGTTACGCGATTAAGACCCGTTTGTCTTTAAAATACCTATGACTTAAAGCTATTAACAATAAAATCCATTTTCTTGCATACATCCATCGTTTCAATGCAAGGCTGGTATTTATGTTCAATTGTTCATTGCCACTTATTTTCTCTTCTAAATCGTGGCCTGGGGGACGTGACACCAAGTACTCTACCAAAACTTACATAATTACGATTGCCTTCCTTTATCAAAGGACGGTAATACACACATCGATGTTTAATTATTATAACATATTTTAAGCACTGAGATATTTTTTGCATTTTTGGTATCGTTTTTCATGCAGATCACATAGTTTTTCCATTCCAACACAATGTGTAAAAAAAAGAATGCAAAGTTGGCAGCAGATATAAAACATGCATAATATTAATAAGTCCATTCGTAAGCAGAATCACGACCAATTCCGCTTAACCAACGGAGAGGGACTACATAGTGCGTGACAAGTTTTTGGTTTCAACCGGCCAATTTTTACACAAAGCGAAACCAGATTTATCGTGTATTCAAATATAAGTAGGTATATTTCCACAAATTATCCAAAACGTTTCCTGTGAACCAAGTTAAGTTTATAATATAAATGATATAAATTATTGTTACGAGGCAAACGCAGTACCTAAGTAAATGAAAACAGGAATAATAAAAGTAATGTAGGTAGTGCCATGTGAGCAGCCACAATCCTCACCATTGAGAGTGATGATGTAAGAAAGTAGATTGAGATTTAACAACTTAAAATCATCTAAATTAGCGCTTAGACTGTATATGAACTAGGTAACTAAGAATACATTGGTCACCACCCCAAATCTTTCCGAGGGTTTCGTTACAGTCTACTAAGGGCTGAAGTGTCACAGACTATTTATTTAATTATTGAAGATTGGTGATGGGCAGTAGCGAGTTTATAGCACTACTGGTATCGCCAACCCGCTTGGCCTGCGTGTCGATTACGGACATTACTCCCTAATGCGTCCATACGTAAATGTTGTGGGAAAGGCCTATGTCCAGATGTAGACTGAAATATGCTGATGATGTCAAATATGCACTAAATCATTTGTAAATTAGTCATTTTACAATTAGATAGTTTTGATCTGCTTTTTATCTGTCTATGTGAATTCAATGTAGTAAAATTTTTCGACGGTATTATTTCAATTTAAGATATCTTTTATTTTAGATAGTTTTTCAACGACAGTTTTATAAGGTCTTCTATAAAATAAAATTAATATCCTGATATTAGATTGAACTTGCATAATTTATTTCATTAATAATACATAACACGAACACATTAAAATATTTTGTAGAAAATTTTTAATAAACAACAAAGTATCTGGTTTTAATAAAAAATATATTATTTTTAAACATTTCATTAGTACCTAATTACTATGATCTAAATAAAATGATTGTTACAATGCTATCACAGATTACTAAAGTTTTGGTTTCAGCAAATCCCATCCCTACGCGGCTTTATTTACCCTGCAATTGGTATTCCCGCTGCACACTAAAAGGTTACATGGTTAGGATTTGCGGCGTGACATCACACCAGCCATTTCCTTAGCGAAGGGAAATTGGCTTCCTTTGCCTTTCGGCAGCAGTTTTTGTTTGATTTACACGGACCCGGGCGATCAGAGGCTGAAATTTACGTGGCATAACGAAAAAAAGTCGTAATAAATTGTTCATCACGCTTGCTGTCTAAGCGCGCCATTGCTTGCATGCATAGCGGGAGTAATAGAAAATGTCAGTACGTTATTTAATATTTTTTTGTCTTAAAACTTATTTCTTTGTCAGCAAGTGTGATGAAAATAAATACTAACTCGAGTCATTAAAAGCCCTCCGCCTACGGCGTCAAGCTTCTAACACTCTCGTTAGTAATTCCTTACTTACCTCCCTTGATGCACAATGTACTATATTGCTTTAAAAATATTAAATAGGTATCGATGTCAAGAAACTACTTTTACAAAAGGAATTAAATATAAATAAGAGCCAGTTTTTTGCATTCTCCGTGATTAGAAGCTTTTGCTTATTCAACTAGCTAATTTCATCATGATCATCATTCCAGTCATAAGACGCCCAGTGCTGAACATAGGCCTCCCCTTTGGACCTGCACTTACATCAATTTCAAGCCACCTGGATCCAGCGTCTCGTGCAGTTTTGTTTTTTTAACCTTGTTTAGCTCGATTTTAATGTCAGCGGAGCAAAATGAAATCCGTTGTATTGGAAATTATTTTACCACGCGTGATTTTACATTCGATTTTTAGCAATATCATTATTTTTAATCATGAGATGGATATTTTTTTTATTTTTTATGATTTGTGTAAGTAAGATGTCCCAAGATATTTATTTATTTATTTTATTAATTTTGTATTAATAAAAAACAGCCAAGTGCGAGTCGGACTCACGCGCGTAGGGCTCGGTACCTTTATCAATTTATCATAAAAAAATCACTTTTTGTGTGGGAGCCCCTTAGTTGTTATAGGGGCAACAGAAATAGTGCATCTGTGAAAAGTTCAACTGTCTTTGGTTCACGAGATACAGCATAGTAAAACGGGATCCCATTACTAAGGCTGCGTAGTCTGTCTAGCACCAGGAAATTTTCACAGATACTATATTTCTCTTACTGCTATAACATTAAATACTAAAAAGTTAAATAGGATAGATATTTAAAGGAGCTCCCATACAACGAACGTAATTTTAATGATAAATTGATAATGGTACGGAAACCTTCGTGCGCGTGTCTGACACGTACTATACCCGATCTTAAATTTTATTAAAACAGGCAGGTATTTTTTGTTCACTGCTTGCATGGTAAAAGTATGCTAGTGACTGAACGAATACATGGCACCTTCAACAAATGTGATTATAATTAAATATCAGAATACATATGTTATACATAAAATGAAGACGTAATACCCCTCATTTTATGCTTTTCAGTATTGAGGCATTAAATAAATGCGTATACAAATACGGCATTTTTAATCAAACTTCCGCCAGGAGATATTGTATAGATAGTAGATACAAACCGAACAAATAAAGAGCGTTACTCTTTGGCACGGCTCGAAAGAACACAATACGTTTAGAGGCTTTCAAGGCTCCACTTCTCATTATGACTTCACTTTTTTCTTTTGACTTTCTTAAAGCTTCCACAAAGCGGTATTTTCCGGGGTCATTAGTCTCTTTACAGATTTATCCCATTCTATCATTTGAAGGCTTAAACTTCAAATCTTATATTTTTCATAATTATGCCTCTGAAGTTTTATTATCATCGGGTATCTCGTTATGAGTACCTAAGTTATTACGTATTTTATGTGCTTATGTTTTTATGACGTCCATTAGAGAACACGGGAGTGAATCATATTTCAAGTTTATTATTAGTGGATCTGTAGCTTTTTGAGTTTACAGTTGCGAATAATTTTCACTATTACATCCTTGTGTTTATTTGACATTAAAATAAGCGTGAGTATATTATTTCAAGTTACCTGTTTCTTATAAAGTGAATAATTTCACAAACTTAGAAGTGTTTCATCTGGTACTGATTTCATTATATGTCGTTTGTCTTCAATAGTTTTTGGAAACCTGAGTAGGTTTTAAACCTTATACTTAAATATAAGAACATGAATATTAGAATTCAACTAAATGAATTAAATGTTATTAACCACCCAGCTTTGGTCTAAATTAAATAAGTACTCAAATAATGTATGTAGTAAGTACTTCGTATATTGGTTTCTAGTTAGGTTTTTGAGCGTTTCAAAAAATGTGTAGGTAGTTAATAATTAATAACATTTGCAAATATCGAAATTGATATTAACCATTATTTGTAAATTGTGATATTTACAATGTTGATTTTTACCACTCACACAATAAATTAACAAGAACTGTTGTTACCATTATTGAATTAACAAGGAATCGGGCTATCATTACTAGGGGTGTGCACTGACTTATGTAAATGGCTTAGGACAGAAGGCAAAGGCGTTAAACTATGTAAATAGCTTGCTTGTTCTCTTCAAAGTACTGTGTATTTACTGTAATTGTCGTTATTAGTATTGCTAATTTGTTTAAACAACTTATTTCATGATAAGGGACTTTGAATTAAGAAGGTTCATTGCGACACGCTGTTTTAGTTTGTTACGGCTCGCTCTAAACTAACGTTTTGGATTCTCATGTTAGGAATTGATTGATATTGTACTGTATTCTTTTTTAGAATTGTAACTAACGTAAGGGTATTTATTTTCAAAAGTACAATTTATATACATAGATTAAATCTAACTAATCTACTTAACCTAACCTACATCTAAGATTGGCCCTTGTGGCATTGTACCGAGGATGCTGGCGGCATTTCCTCGCTGTATTGCAATACTGATGCGTTCTGCGAGAAAGGCGCCAGCTCTTTGGTCTTTAGTTACTGTATCTTGTTCTAAAATTCAATGAATTATAACTGGAATCGGTATTAATGGGTAGAGATGATGAAAAGCGTCCCGACGGAGCCACGTTTGTGCCGCAATGTCCGTTGACACTTTCGCGCAGTCTCACATCCAAGGCACACGCGCACAAGCCAATGCTGCTGCTGACCAGACCCAAGTTCTCAAGCGCCGCAAGTACTCGTCGCTATTAACTGTTAACTAACTACAGCGGCGCTTGCAGTAGAACCTTTGGGACCTTGGTCGGCAGACATGGAAACGTTTATGAGAGTCATATCGTGCCGATTGCATGACGCCTCTGGTGACTCAAGAGTTGGCGCTTACCTCGCGTAAAGAATCTCGTTAAGGATTCAGCGAGGTAACGCCACCAGCGTCATGGGCACCATGTCGAAAGCGAATCTTTTGGGTTTTATGGATAGCGCATACCGAAAGCGCTGTGATATAGGTATGCGGAGATTTTAGCCATTTTGGCTACTAAACCCTGAAAACACCGAAATATTAAGTTAAAAGCTATATTTATTGTAATAACTTTTGTAATTACTTTTGAATCCCACAGAGTATCTTTTAATAAAGCGAAATATTTTTAGGATTTGGAACAAATATTTTAATAAATATCGAGCTCTTAAATAAAAATAAAAAATGTTCACTTGTATTATGCAGAAAAAAAGTCAAATTTATTTGACACTTAAATATACTGAAAGTGTACGAATTCGAAGCATCACGTCTTACAAAGGCGCGGGGAGTGGACTCTTTTAATGCTAATACCTCTTGTTCCGCCCGTTTTATTTAGGTGAGAGCATGAATATGCAGAAAGCAGAGTCAAAAGGATCCCTTGCAATAATTCCTGTTAGGGAAAGTGGGTAAAGCTACGCTGAAAATGCATTTGTAAATAGTAGTCTCTAATTTTAAAAGTTTGGCAAAACATGTCCTTCTTCGAGTAAGAAAAGAATAATAAATTAACATTGAAGGTGACTTTTTTTTTTTTTTTTTATACCACGTCGGTGGCAAACAAGCATACGGCCCGCCTGATGGAAAGCAGTCACCGTAGCCTATGGGCGCCTGCAACCTCAGGGTGTCACATGCGCGTTGCCGACCCAATAAAAATAACGTTGGCACAACAAAGTAGCTCCACTCCACCTGATCGTAAGTGAAAAGTAGAGCCCAAATCGCGGCGGCAACGAACAGGAGACAATCAGTAACCTGTTAGTTGCCACCGCCTTGCTGGCCCGCTAGATGCTGGTAAATACACCGGCTGACCCCGAAACACGGCAAACACGAAGGTAAGTCATTTCACGGGCGTTTACACCGAATGTACGGTGGTAGCCAACCAGGCGGGTACTAGTAAAAATACCCTACCACCGGCTGAGAAGCTGGATACTCAGTTTTTCCCTTAGTCGACTCCTACGACACCCACGGGAAGAGAGGGGCGGTGATTATTGTATTCTTACTCCGTCACCGCACGGATGAAATACGTTTTGCTAATACCATTCATGTTAAAAAGCGAGTATAAGATCTAAATTAGGTACCCTTTTAACCCTCCATTTGGCAAATTTTAAAAAAATCGTACGGTTTAGCCTCCTCGCCATTGTACCTATAGAGCAGAAAATTCTGTCTTAAAAAAATACAGAAAGTGTTTCGAAGACTATATTAATTGTGACATACATTGCCAAATTAAGGGTTAATAGCGACATATAACAATAATGTTTTAGGAAATAGGTACTTTGAGGGCATTATAATGCTATCTCCTTTAAGTATGCCTACTTATAATCAAGTTGGGTAAGTGAAATAGAAGTGAAATTGACGAGGCGTGTGGCGGATGATGTTGTGTACTACGGCTTATTGACGAAACCTAAGGTGGATGTTTGGTATGTTATTGGACGAAACCTGTGCTGTGGATATATTAAAATTGTAGTTTCATGGGGCCCCAGCGCACGCGAATTAATTGCTGAGATTGCGAAAAGTCTGGTTGATGTAACTCAAGACCGAAGAGCTGGCGACTTCCTAGCACAATGCATCAGTATTGCGATACAGCGAGGAAATGCCGCCAGCGTCCTCGGTACAATGCCACAAGAGCCAATCTTAGATATAGGTTAGGTTAAGTAGATTAGTTAGATTTAATCTATGTACGTAAATTGTAGTTTTGAAAATGAAATATGAAAATAAACAGCACTTTAACCTTAAAATAAATTTAAGTCATTAAATGAATAAGTTTGTGAAATAGAGGGGTAACTAAACATTTATAAATTTTATAATATATTAATATTGCATAGTAAATGAAGCTATTCAAAAATTCGCTTCGGAGAAAGTGCAACATTTAAGTTAAACTTGACTAGCAGGACCAATAGGACCGAAAGATGAGTTCCTCATTATGTTTTCAATCGTGGTATAGTTTTGCGGTAAGTACATTATATTATTATGTAGCAAACTTTTTAATAAGTAAATCTATAATGGCAGACACACAAAAGAAAGTTGTTCAAACATCGCTAAAACTAAAACAACTAAAATAAGTAGTATACAAACTTATTTAACAAGTGAATTTGTATTTTTGCGGCATTAGAATGTAGTTACACTAGATATAATTATTTTACGGTTACAGCTTAGGTATCCTAGGAAATGAAACTATAATTCTAATTAGAATACACAAGCACATAATAATAATGGAAATTGCTATTAATCTTGCTTGTTGATTTATTAGACGTTAAGTGGTCGCTATTGTCTCATGTATACATTACTGCGGGATGCAATTCTGTATTACATTGATAATATGCATGGAAATTGGACAACCCATTAGATCGTTCAAAGACTAATTGGTAGTGATGCAGTAAAACGTGCGGCTTGCAAATATGATGTCATTCGAACCCCGCTTTGAGCTACTGCGACTTTTTTATATTTATTGTTTTTTGCATAAAAGAAAAACACCATATAAAAGACGAACTTTCTGCAATTAAGTATTAAAATTGCTACATATGCGGTCAATGCTTACCATCATCAGGCTATTTCAGTCCACTGCTGAACGTAGGCCTCTCCTATTACCTATGCGTAAGAACGCATTAAAAGGTAACGCCCATAATCGCCACGCTGGACAAGCAAGTTGGCGATCGCAGTTTGAGTATCCACTATGACACTGCTGCTACCGCTCATCAATCTTCAATAAATGTGTGTTACTGACCGAATGTTCTAGAGAAGATTTGAGTGGTTCTATTCTATCCACTCAAATCTTACGCATTTGGTCTACTCTTACGCCACCCATGGAAAGAGTTGGGGGTTGAATAAGGTTATATGTTGATATATCTGTTCAAAAATAATGGTGTATAAGTCAGAAATTTTAATTATCTTCATTGCGTCTTTTTTCTGGGTTACTTGTATTTAATTTTTACATCCTGTACAATTTTTTTATATATTTACCAGAAGAAACAATAAATTTTATTTTGTGAAAAAGTCAAACCTACGGCTTTGTTGATAAAAGATCAACAAAGCGTACATTTATGGGTATTTATTTACATAGTTTAGCTACTTTACCCAATGTATCGTATAATTAATTTTTATAGAAGTTACGAACAATGTAAAAAAAACCTGCAAAATATGTTTAATTTGCAATCTACGTCATTGAATACTGCTAAATATAATAATGTGTTAGGTACTTAAACGCGTATTTTTCTTTACAACTCTCAATATTACGCTATTTCGATAAAACAATTGTTTACGAAAGGAAGACTGGAGCAAATCCATAACGGCCACTAATCGTTCCACATTCATTTTTATTTATTTTTGATTTCAAGTGGCTTTTATCGTGAGTAATGCGCGTCTTTCCGAGAAATTTAATTGTGAAGGTGTGCGTAGAGCTGTAACAGCAAAATACAGTTACGCAGTTATTTGACTCAGCGTAGGTGGTTTTCATCATCATCATCATTAACATCAGCCTATGTTGGTCCACTGCTGGACGTAGGCTTCTCCTATTAACTATGCGTATAGATGCATTAGGAGGTGAATGCCCATAATCGCCACGCCGGTCAAGCGGATTGACGATCGCAGTAATGTGTCCACTATGATGACGCTGCTGCCCATCATCAATCTTGTAGAATGGTCAGTGACATTTGAATCCCTTAGTCGACTTTTACGACACCCGCAGGAGGAGTTGGGGTGGTTGGATTTTTGTCTGTCTATTTTTGTACTTTATGTGAATTGTTGACCGCGTACGTTTGATAGAGTCTAGATACTAACACTTTTAATCGTATTGTATATTGCGAAGACCCTCGGTAAAGCATTCTTCCCACCCATGGCCAACATTCAATGTGATATTAACTGTTTTTTCGTCCAAAAACAAACAAAATGTATATAATATAGTGTCAGTAAAAGCGATACCTGTCACTGATATCTCTGATATCTGACCGCATTCACAAACCTGGAATAATAAGATTTTACGTCAAGTAGGTATACCTTCATGATATCCATTTGGAAATAAAACCAGTATTTTCCCTGAGAAGGGAAATCTAAACTACATACCCAAGCTTATTAGCAGAAGTCAAGGTACTGAAATTAGGTATTTATACCAGGAGTACGCTACGTACGTTTGCCACGTAACATTAGGTTACGCGGTTTCGCGCCATTAGCGAAGATTTCGCAGTTTCACCGGGTCTCAATTCCGTGGACTGTTAGGGGGGAATTTCATTATAAGAATGGTTTCTCTGACTAAGCCATGAATGCGAAACGGTACCTTAACTGCTGCCTCTGATTAAAGCTTATAACCTGGAGGCTGTTCAATTTAATTTGCTTTGCCTAGGATTATGTAAGGCTTGCTTGTAACGTTAATTTGCAAAGGTAATTTTTAATTACATTACTTTAAATCATATTTGCTGGTGAAATGTTTGGTAAATATTAGAATATTATTTTCCTGTTTTAGAATATAGCATATAGCATTTAGTTTTGTTAGGTTAAGTTAAAAAATGCGTGGTAAAAAATTTCAAAATATTTTTTCTGTCGCGTATTTCATTTAAAAAACGAAAACTTACATTGTAAAATTTAAACATTGCTGAAAACAACGTATACCTACTCATATTGTCAGAATTGAATATGGCTATTTAATACGTATTCGAGTTTTATTAAAATTCGCAATTCACCGATATATATTCATAATATTTTATTACAGCAATATTCGACTGCCAATAAACATCTGTTTCGGTGCATAACCTTTATTCACATAAAGGTATACACCGTAAAGATTGTGGAAACAATAATCTAAAAAAGGAAATATCTTTTCCAATTCACTCCTATCGATTTAGATTACGAACATCTCGTAAGCGACTAACGTACGTAACAAAAAACCCGACTCAGCCCCATTCAGTCCCGACATTACTCGAAATACGACTACTCAAGCCAATTTCAACGTGCTCTAAAAGTATCATGAAATGCCATTTTCAATAAAAATCTGGTGCGGATATAAATCTTATGAGGATATTAGGTAGTGACCCTGCCTACGAAGCTGGAGGTTCCGGGTTCGAATCCCGGCGAGGGCATTCTTTGTGTATTTATTTATCACAAATGTTTGTTCCTTGGTCATGGCTGTCTATGTATTTAAGTATCTATATGTATCTATCTATTATATATATCGTCGCCTGGTACCCACATTACAAGCCTTAATTGAGCTTACCGTGGGACTAGGTCGATTTGTGTAAGATGTCCCAAGATATTTATTTATTTATTTATTTATTATTATTTATATTTGAGAAAAAAAAATGTTTTCTTTCTAAATTTTGCACTTTTATTTGGGAAAATCTTTTTAACTTCAAAACCATTTGGACCCGGACTCTAGGCATATTGAATTTTGGCGTTTCAAAATTAATTTTCCAACAAAGTAATAACAAATTGGAATAAATAATTCTATTATTATGCCTTTTTGTAACTACTAAACTAATTAAATTTTAAATTCTATACAAGCCTATGTCATTTGTATTGTAAACTAGCACCTTGTTCATTTTCCTTTAATATAATGATTATATTCGTCAGCATAATTTTAGTGCATAATTATCTACTTACATGAAGTCAGAATAAGTTGAATTACCTATAAATATTCCGTGTTCAATAATTTCATTGAAAACATAATATTAAATTTGTTATTGATGAAACGACGAATAAATTTAGGAAATTGAATTGCGAGGAGATAATATCGGCATATTTGCAGGCGAATCAGATCAAGTACACACACACAGAAAATATTATTTTTCATATTACTGTTACATTGTCAAGCATATGATAAATAATTATTTCGACGAAAACATTGCACAATCGGACCTGGACAACTGCGGATTTAAAAACAAACGGCAGAATGGCCCGCATCGGGTTACGTCGACAAACAACTTTTTGTGAGAGCTGGTGATAAAAATTTCATTATTTTCGTCATGTTTCCACAAAAGCTTTCGAAACAAAAAGATGTCATTACATAGTGGTGATTTACGATACGATTTCGGTTGCTTTGACGTCTCGTCTCTCTTGTTCAATGACGAGCGCTCGGGCTCTTGACAAGTCATATTTTATAATAAACGTTTTTAAATGAAAAACGTTTATTAACGTTTTACGTTTTAAAATAATTTTTTTAGTCATCATCAGCAGTACATAAGTAAACTTGGTGTGGATACTGTATGTAATGATTGGCCGTATGGTGACGGCAGTAAGAATACATTTGTCACCACTCCAACTCTTTCCATGGGTGTCGTAAAAGTCGACTAAGGGATTTGAAGTGTCATTGACCATATATTTATTGAAGATTGATGATGAGCAGCATCATTGTCATAGTGAAGTGGAGACACTACTGCGATCGCCAACCCGCTCGCCCAGCGGCAGCGTGGCGATTAA
Source organism: Thaumatotibia leucotreta (assembly GCA_025490895.1). NCBI lineage: Eukaryota > Metazoa > Arthropoda > Insecta > Lepidoptera > Tortricidae > Thaumatotibia > Thaumatotibia leucotreta. The sequence continues at coordinate 11,527 of JALPQI010004882.1, forward strand.
AGACACCTCCTACTACGTCCAAATGCTTAGGTAATAGGAGAGGCCTTTGTCCAGCAGTGGACTGTTTATAGATGATATAGATGATTATACAAATTATGTGTGATGTGTCCACCAGCTTAATGACTAATAATACTACAAAATCTGGGTATCTTCTGGGAAAGATTAGTATAGGACCGAGACGAATGGCCTGTGCTCGCACAGGCTAATTATGTTGATGATTTTTTTTATTAATGTAAATCTATGAACCACATATTATAAAATAAAATGTTTACGAATGCATCACTAAAAGATTGGTTTTTTTTTGTATTATTGACAAAAAAAAAATATTATCATAATATATCAACGCTCAATGTATTATTCATACGTTAAATGGTAAATCAGTGTAAAGTAGTCATAGTAGAGCAGTCGTATTTGCCTCATTAAAATATGTACCAAGACGGGACCGGAAAGTAAAGTTTTCTTTCTGTTTGATCTTCATATCAATGTTGATTCCCTGATTCTTTGGGACGAGGATCATGTTGAATATATTATGCGAGATTGTCAAGCAAATGGGATTTCATTGTCTGTTGTCAAAGGATACTTTGAAACTAGTGAAATTAAAAATTAGTAGAAAGTAGTGTGTCCCACTGCTGGACAAAGGCCTTTGGACAGTTGTCAACTTATTTTGATTGCGTTTAAGTAAATAATCGTATATTTAATTCGATCATAAATAGCGACAAAAATAATTTCAGTCGATAAACTACGTACTTTGTATTTTGGTACCTACTTAAAGACACGATGTTTCACTTTACTGATACTAACGTTGTTACTAGTGCGCAACTTTTAAACTTTGAATTCAAACGTAACATTCAATAACCACAAAACACAGGTTGTATCATTCTGCATTCCAGTTTTGGCGGCAAATTAAACCAACTTCGCCGGTATTTTTTGTGTGATAAAAAAATGTTGCCAAAAATGCCGGACCAACTTCCAGCGGCTATTTTTAATGTACGTTTTCACGGCCAAATGGAATGCGAGCAACATTTCAAAATAGACGGGCGAGTAAAAGAGTGAAAAACAATCTACGGTTGCTGTATAAATCATGTCGGTCGCAGAGTTTAAAAGCGGGGTAAGTAATGGGTCCCTTTGCGATCCAGGCCGGCAATGGTTTTAATTCCGTTTAGTTCTATCGATTTTTGGCTAATGAAAGTTAGTGTTTTATCGCTGAACTTTAAAATTATCTTTAAAAGAATAACGAGGACGACAAATTTGTGTAAACTGATTAAAATTAAAATCTGCAACGACGTTGGAATATTTTTACGATTACAATTAATGTTAGGTAGGTACTGAAACTGAATGAAAAGACGGTTGAGAAAATAAACCTCTATGATGTCTCTTGACTTAGTCCACCAGTAGGCTTAGCACAGGATTAGTGCGACAATATGTGTCTGTGCACATGGAAAGATACCTTGTCACGACTCTTAAAATAGACCTTATGTTTTATTTAATAAAGTCAATTTTAAACACCGTGACAAGGTACATTTCCGTGTGCACTGACACATATGTCACCGCGAGATAGACTATCCATCCGTCTTATATTCATATAGGTAATAAAAGATGGAAATCTATCTAGCGGCGACATACTGACAAACTAATCACGTGCTAAGCATACAGATCTTTGACAACTTACTAATCGCCACCTAGGAATATTTTTGCCCTGTTTCAGAATATAAATGTATCTAGTTCCTGAATTGTCTGTGGTTCCAATTTGTAGCCAGTACCTGATTCCCTAGATTCGCAACAATGTGACAGCGCGATGAACCAATCGACAATCGGCGTCTGTGTCTATTGAATCTTTTGTCGACTTGCTGTCATTGTCAGACGCTCTCAATACGTACCAGCACTCGAGTTTTATTTCATTGGCTATCTAAACTTGATTATTGATTATTGTGAGTTTAAAATTCTGTAAAAAATTTGATAGCATTGGTTAATTCTTACCTTGTCTCGTCGTTCGAACCTGTTCGTTGTGGAGATCTTTGTCCAGAAGCGGACGTCATCCAGCTGGAATGTTGTACGTAATGTGTAAAAAACATATTTTGGCACAATTATTTTCCTTAGAAGTATTTTTTGCTTAAGGTGTATTATTATAAGGTGTTTTAGAGGCAATTCATCTAAGTCTCTACCTACCCTGAGGTAGGTAGAGCATAGGCGATTTTTTGGTCACTATGTCCATGGGCCTCAGTTCCTGCTTTCCATCAGGTGGGCTGAGATCTCAGTTGTCTGCCTTTGTCACATACTAGTAACTATTAACATCAATAGCGTAGTGGAAGCTACGTTAACAACTTGAGATGCTTTAAGATACTCAGGTACATTAGAACTTACAATTTGATACGGCTTTGATTTAATTTTCACTTAGTTCCCAGTGTATCTCGCTTTTATCTATACAAGAGTATGAAGATAAATTACAAGCAAATATTATCCAAATAAGAGAAAGTAGTGCAAAGTAGTTTGTCAGCTTGCGAAGTCTAGTTGGTAGTGACACTTCTTACGAAGTCGGCGGTTTCGGGTTCGAATCGCGGTGAGGGCATTTATGTGAGCCTACAACAAATATTTTTGTTACCTGGCCATGGTTATTTCTTTGTAGGTATTTAAGTATCTCTATATACATGTCGCCGCTTAGTACCCTCAAAACAATCCTGAAGTTTACGCTATGAAGTCCCATTTGTTCCGTAATCTTGAAAATTGGAATCAATATAAAATTGAATCGAGCTTATTGTGGGAATAAATAGTTCGATTTGTGTAAATTTTCCCATGATATTTATTTATTATTATTGGTATCCGCCTCTTGTTTATTTAATCGCAGTTAACCCGCCGCTAGAACTGCTAACGTATATCGAAAACTAATTCAACACTAAGCCAGAACTCAGGAAACTAACAACTAATTGTCTAAAGTGAAGACATTCAGTTTGAAAACCGTGATAGTCAATTAACAGTTCCATTCTCCTTATCTCTAACTTGAGATGGCCAGCTGAAGTTTATTGGGTAACTGAAATTAGTTCTAAGGGAGATAATGTAGAAGATATTTAACTTCGCAATTATACTGCCTCAGGAGCTGAACTCAGGCCTTGAGATAAAATGTAATCTTCATTAATTTGGAATTTCACGCGTTGGGTGCGGAATGTTGCTTTCTGAGAAAAAGGTATTTTTTTTTATTGCATTCAAAAAATTGGAACACCAAGCCATTCTAGAACTTTTTCAGCGAGTAGTACGAGAATACTTTTAATTTGATTTAAAGTATCACTTTGAATTTGGATTTTGAGTGATCTACAGTTCCAATTATTTGACTGTACGCTGCGGCTACGGTAAATAGATAAACTCCTTTCGAGGTTTTCTCAGAGGACTACAGAATAAAGGTTACAGGTTTTCGAAGGATCAGCAACGCGCACGTGATTCCCGTGGAGTTGCATGCATCCGTAGGCTACGGTAGCGGCTTGTCGTCACTCAGGCCGTAGATTGATTTACATTCCTGTGATATAAAAAAAATGTTATTTGCTAGGTCTTAAGACGGAAAATATTATTAACTTTATTTCATTCTTCAACAAGCCTATTGAAATCTAGATATTGTATATTTTTAGCTAAGTCTCAATTTAAACTAAACTACTTAGAAACAGCCAGACATGCTAAATCTAAAAGATTATTCTAATGATTAAGTGTCAAAACAATTACAGTCATATTTTTCTTCTGTTCTGTTACCAAAAGATAGGTATATTAAAATTACTAAGCTTGTTGCAATAAATATTTATCTTTTTTTAATAATAGTAACAAATACTACCACTTAAACAAAGCAGTAGGCTTAGCTTAGCACATGATTGGTGCACGGGATACCCCCATTTGCCAGAATTTCATTTGCCATAAATTTATTTGCCATCCTATTCAACACACATAATATTGTTTCTTATAACATCTTATGCCATACTTATTATTTACTATATTAATCATTTGCCAGAAACTTTGTTTCCCATAAAGTCAATTTTCATAATGTAATTTGTCAGAATCATCGAAATCCGTAATTATCACATGCCACAACATCGTTTGTCATCCAAATTAGCTACCAGAAAAGACAATTTCCATAATGTTTTTTGTCAGAATCATCGGAAACCGTAAATATTACATGCCATAACATAACTTGTCATCCAAATGACCCTCCACAAAGTGAAACTGCTATTAAAAAGTATAACGTCGTCCTAAATTTTTTGACCGAGAATATTTGTCATAATGTTAAATGGCATCCTACTCGTTTAGCCTACTTAATTTTGTGCATACACAGTGCTAGGTCAATGGTTTAAAAACATGTTCAAGTAATAAACCAGGGCAAAACCAACTTGGATTGGTTAGGTTTCTATGGTACTAGGGCGGAGTTAAAAGCGTTGACTAAAAAATACTTAAGTATTTTTAATTAATTGTTTACGCATCCTCATTTTTGTAAAACCAAAAAAAGGGGGACGGGGGGCGAAGCCCCCCACAAGGGGGGCTCGGGGGGCGAAGCCCCCCGCATTAAAAAAGAATATATTGTAGTTCCCCTACCCTAACCTGGATAGGTTCGTTAGGTACCTTTCATCCCTTAGAGCAGAAATAGAAGCCCCGCGCAGCGGGGCTTCGTCGACCGGTTACCAGAAGCCCGTTTTTTCAAACGCTTGTAACTTTTAATAATATAGCTTGTACTTATTTGAAAAAACTGATAATTACTGATGGTGTTTGAATATTCCATTAAATAATATTATTGCACTTAATATTATGGCCAACAATTAATATGGCAACAATTGCTTCTGGCATTTGAATATTCTATTAAACCATATTATTGCACTTAATAATATGGAAAATAAATAGGATGGCATTGTATGATTATGGAAGGTAATATTCGGGTAAACAAGCAGTATGTCATACAATTTTTATGGTAAACAAATCATTCGGGCAAATGAAATTCGGGCAAGTTAGATTCGGGCATATGAATATTATGTTAAATAACTGTCGGGCAAACAATAGACAACCGATTGGTGCACCCATGTCGCCGCCCCTAGACATATGGTATTAGAGTGCGTGTGGACATATTTTTGAGTACCGTGGGCGCTCCGATAAATCTGACGACGACCGCACTCAAAGTTAGATTAAATACATAAAATTGCTGCCTTCTGGCTGTTTAAATCATCTAATATGTCCGGAACCACACTGCGCTCTTGCCTTTTAAAATACCGTTTTTAACTTATTTTACGCGACCGAGTTCCCGTGAATTATTATAATATCAGTGCAAGCAAATAAAAGCGAAGTTAACTTTATTTAGCTTATGTGAATTTTCAGTGTGCACTGCGTGTATTCACTATAAAACCTTAGCGACAAAAAATATTGGAGTAAATTTATTCCATTTGAATTAAATTGAAACTCAATCGATTTTTAAATGTGATTGATAACTATTAAAAATAATGTCATTCAATTTATTTGCTTAACTATATGCATGTTTCATAATACCCAGATAAATATATACGTCTGATAAAATTATCACTATTTTTCTCCCCGGGCATATAAAAGAAAAGGACAGCTAACATTTTTCTGACAGATATTTTATTGGGGGATGAGAAGGCCCGATCAGAGGCCCTACCGCCAAGCACGAACTAAGTGTTGCCTCACCGTCACACTTACGTACGACTTCACGAGTACGAGATAGATGCAACACTTCGTTCGTGGTTCGCGGTAGAGCCTAAGGCCCTTACATTACGAGACATTTAAAAAAAAAATATGTTAGAATTTTTCATAAACATCATGAATAAGACCACTATAGCGCAGTCGGTAGAAACCCTGTCTGCGAAGCTTGAGGTCACTGGTTCGAATCCTATAGAGGGGGTCTTTTTGGTAATTTATAAAGATATTCGGTCCTCAAACTTGTATGTTTCTATGTATTCAAGTATTTCTGTACTGTACAGGATGATTTTAGTAATTGAACAAACCCTGAAACCCCACGTAGGTATACTACATATAATTTATTTATAAAAACATAAATTTAGCACCTTATGACAATAATTACAAATAAATTTAATTTAAAAAGCATAACTAAACTAAAACTAGATAAAATCTAAAATAAAACTAAATAAAATCTAAAATAAATCTAAAACAGGCCCCTGCGGCATGGTACCCAGGACGCTGGCAGCATTTCCTCGCTGGATTGCCAAGCTAATGCGTTGAGCGAGGAAGCTGCCAGCTCTTGGGTCTCCCGTGGCGTCTCTGAGTCTCTTCGATAGGTCTTTGAAGAGACTCAGAGCGCTAGGACCCCACGGACCAAAAGTCTCGACGCCAAAAGGAACGAAATTATATTCGGCGCCGAGACAACTGTATTTTCCCACCTTGGATTTTTCAGCCGCCTCTGCTGCAGCCGCTGCCCTCGCAGAGGTTCGGTGGAGATGAGACGGGGCTAGCGTGTCTACGCAGGTTGCATCCCACACCAGCACCCGTCCCATACTCCACGGAACCAGAGACATACCATCAGGTCTCTTGCCGTCAGTTCTGGATATGCCGGTCGGCTCTAAGAGAGCCGGCACACCAACTGACGCAAGAGACCGTCGGATTATGTCATTGAGGGCAGTATGCCTTGAGAAGCGGCCCGCACTTAGTCGGCAGGAAAGTCCGTGGTGTCCAAGACGGTCAACGTCGATTCCACAGGGGCAACAATGTGGGGCGCAGACCGGGACCCCAAGGCGAAGACTAACTGAGATTTGGAGAGTTTTAGGATCTAAAAAAGTACCAGTACTTGGGGAGGGGTGCGCTCGGAGTCAGTACCCAGCTTCCTTCGTGCTTACGGCTAGGAGCCTGGCTTTCCCCTCCGTGCTGGATTGGCTGAGAAGGGAGGAAAGGGTTAATTTAGAAGCAATGTCATCCCAGCTCCTTTGAGATTTCGGGTGATCGGGAAAATTTTGACCAGGGCAAGCTATTGACCAAGCATTTTTGGCGTCAGCCAAGCCCGAAGTCTCACAGTTTGAGCGTAGGATTTTTCCTATGAGACTGAACGAGCTGTGGGCTGACGACAAAAAGGCTGGTAAAGCAACACTCGAAATTTTGCGGATCCCTATGCCACCGTACCGGATGGGAAGGGATGCTTGGGTCCAGGACTGCTCGCTTAGCTGAATATTTAAAACCGATTCTAAATTATTTTTGATGAGACAATCTAATTCTAACAAGAGATTTTGATGTTTCCAAAGAGGGCAGCAGCGTAGCACATATGTTAATTTAGGAACAAAAAGATAAAATTTTATAATATTCAGAGCATAATGTGACTTAATCTGTAACAAACGATGAGTACATATTAAATGTTTGGACTTTAATATTTTTTTAAAACGATTATTATTATTTTTAAGTAAAAACATATAGTAATGGACAACAAAAACTAACGCACTGTTTTTAATCTGATGTAAAATGTCACTGCAACCGCCAACACATTTTGAATAGTTTTGACAGTGATGAGATTTGCCAAAAGTCAATCATATAATATATTCATCATTAGAGACATAATTATATAAAAAAATTTACCATGTTTTTTGAGACGACCGGTACCTACCTAGGCCAGAAATGGTTATTTGATTGTAGGTAAAAATATTAGATATAGATGGTGGTGGCTCAGTGGTTTAGACGTATGACTTTCAATCCAGAGTTCGTGGGTTTAAATCCTGCCTCGTACCAATCAGTTTTTCCGAAACTTATGTACGGAATATCAGATGATTTTTACCACTAGCTTTCGGTGAAGGAAAACCTCGTGAGGAAACCTGCATACATCCGCGAAGAAATTCAAAGGTGTATGTGAAATTCCCAACCCGCTTAGGGCCAGCTTGGGGACTTTAGCCCAATCCCTCTCATATATGAGAGGAGGCCTGTGCCCAGCAGTGGGACATAATATAGGCTAAAATATTATTATAGATACTAATAAGCTACTAAATACTAAACTAAATTATATGTACAGACACCAAAGATAATGCCACAATATTTCACATTTAGATAACTAGTATTCAGAGCAGTTTAACCTTTGACCTTCTTTCAAACGAAATCACACTATTATTAATTCAAGTAAGCTTATTAATAAGCATTTTCTTATCGTCTGACTGAGAGAGAAAAAAAATCCACTACTGGTTCTTACCCTACACCGTTCCTGAGAAGAACCAGTAAGAAATTCAGGTGGACTTATTTTTTCAAAACAGTACGAGTATAATAATACATCTTATTAAAATATTACATAAAAAATGATCTACATTTAGATATAGTATTCAGAGCAATTTAACCTTTGACCCTGTTTCCAACTTAGATGCTATTGACAACGTGTAACTATCTGAACCAACTATTACCTACTTGTTTACTATTTCAGCAATTCATACATATTCAAGAGTATCGAACGATGCTTCATTTACATAGAGGCGCCGGGAAAAACAGGCACTATTCCTATTTGGAGGTTTCGATCAGTGATACGTCCCGTTTTTGCAACCCAAACGCATTTAGTACGGTTTTTAGTGAAACGAGCTACCTATTTTTCTACAAACATTATCTGAGCGGTTTCATCATCAGCCTATGTTAGTCCACTGCTGGACGCAGGCCTCTCCTATTCCACCTATAACTATGCGTATAGATGCATTAGGAGGTACCTAAATGCCCATAATCGCCACGCTGGGCAAGCGGATTGGCGATCGCAGAAATGTGCCCACTATGATGACGCTGCTGCCTATCATCAATCTTGTAGAATGATCAGTGACACTTCAATGCCTTAGTCGACTCTTGCGATACCCGCAGGAGAAGTTGGGGTGGTGATAAATGTATTTTACTGCCGTCACCACACGGCAATGCGCGGTTTAAGTGTACTAATAAATATCAATAATTTAAACTATGTGATCTCAAAATTTAAGGTTTTAAGACGGTAATAAAAGCAAGATTGTATTCTAAAAGGACGTGATTACGGAATAGTGCGATTTTCGTTTTTTTTACTGAGTAATGTGTAAACGAACCTTTAAACAACCTTTTCAAAGTGGAACTCTTTTACTATACCGTCCACATAAAATTAGTTCTCTAAAATTCATGGCATCGTTTATTTATAATTTAACAATTAACGGGTATAATTGCATACGTAGGCGCGTAATTACATTTATTTCACAATCCTGACGTTTCAGGAATGACGTTAAGCTCATGTTCGCAGGTGACTCCTAGGTTGAGTCTACGTACAGTCAAGGGCATTAATATATATACACTTCTCCATACTGATCCCTTACGAATGTGTCTATATATTAATGCACTCGACTGAGCCGTTACTTGTAAAAATTGAGAAAGTTTTTTCATTTATTTCTGGTTTCTGAATCCATTTTCAAATACTTATGTTTCTAATGCCTTTCGATAAAATAGTCTATGCAACTGTATACGATTAGGTGTTAAAACACAGACAGGCTGAGCTACTTCGGTGATTGTAATGTATGTATGAATATAGATTACTGAATATAAATCCAGCACAACTCTTTATTCTCATCGAGTCTCGCTGGAATGACAAAGCCATTTAGTTCTAAAAGCACGTACACAAAACCTTCAAATGGTCTCGGTCTTAAAAATCAAGAGGTAAAGTCAAATCGAAACGTCTGGAAGATTGATCGCATTTCGTGTCCGAATAATTCAGTGAAAATGAGAAAATAATCTAGTTTGTACGAAATAGCTCCATTACAACCAGAAAGGAGTTGTTTATTATTGTTTGTTAGAAAGCCATTTACTTTATCGTTGCCCACTCAATTCGATGGGCATTCCGGGCCCCTATTCACTGATGTGATAAATGCGCAAACCTCTTCGATAGTTTGACTGATTGAAATGAGATAAAACGAGAGACATCTGTTTGGATAATGTCGTATGTTGTTGTGTTTGCGAATTAATAAAACGGCAGAATTACTCGATTCAAATAATATTATGTGAGTGGTTAGTAAAATGTCCCACAACCGTATATGTAGGTACAAGGAGCTTGTATCTTTGTACGAATTAAATTTCTAAGTGCGGGCACTTAGAAATAAGGCAAAAACAAAGCGGGACATTTTTTCTTAACCCCTCACACATAGTTATTAGCACTCATAAAAATACCTCTATGTAAACTTGTCGTATTAATTTCAAATGATTCTCTTTATAAACAGGTAAATTATTTTCATCGCCTGTTGTAATCTGTAAGCTATATCCACCAGAAATGGGAATTTGAAAAAGCAACCCTAATAATTCGCAGCTTTAATAATAAACCGTCATAACTCAAAATTGTCAAAAATTTAGTTAATGTACTAAAACGCAATATTTTCGATAGCTTTACCTGGTCTCTTTCTCAGACCCGCCAAAATAGCGTTAATGAGAGAGATGGCATGAGTTGCTACGTCTAAATCTCGCGATTCAATTTGTGCTAAAGAGGCTAACTTCAATTTTTGATCCGATACATGAATAGGAAGGATACTCATGATGAGAGATATTTCGATATATCGCCATACTGCTTAAAAGATAAGTAAAAGTTATTTTAGAGTTTTAAAAAAATAGGTAAATTCGAAGTTAACACGTTATATGATAAAATATTTATTGGAACTAAATGATACGTTTCAGATTATTTCGTTTTAACAGTAACAACCGTCATTTTTTTTGATTTGTGCCATTATATTTAACTAACTAAAAATAATATTTTTTCATAAAACGGCATATTTCCGCAAGGGTTTTTTCTAAGCTCAATTTATTATATTTATCCCACTGATTTTGTTTTAGTTTGAACTTAATTATCCAAATAGATACTATGAACAATGCAATTAATATAATACTATTACACATTAACACAATGTAGTAACAAATATAATAAATTGACAAATTTCTCAAACTTTAAACTCGATTTCCCAAAATTCACGTTTTTTGAGTTATGACGGTTTATTTTTAAAGCTGCGATATGTGGTTTCATATACGTCTTTTATTTGTGTCCTTTTGGCAAAATAATGATCCAAGATTCCGTCATTTAATTAGTAAGTGACGTACAAATAGCCCTATTGTTCCAGCCCCCAGCAGAATGTCTTGCAGAGATTGTGCAGAGGCAGCGCGTCACGTTTGCCGCGGGCGGCAAATGTGTCGCCAATTATGGACCCTGCTAATTATTAGGCCTTAGTCTCCCGTTAATGCTGCTCTACATCACGTTTTATACGAGTTGAAAAGTTGAAGTATCTTTGAGGTTATATGGTTTTAAAAAGTATGATACGTTTGTTTTGGTAAACGCGTTCTATTTTGACATTGTATATTTTATTTTGTTTATTAAGAATTACCAACAGATAATATATTACATCTTAGATACTCCTAATACAATTACATTAATTCATGGCTGATGCGTCTATACGCATAGTTAATAGGGGAGGCCAACGTCCAGCAGTGGACTAACATAGGCTGATGATGTGATGGCTGATGCTTATCCAATTATAGGTAACCTCACAACTTATATATAAATTCAAATTCAAATTCAAATCTTTATTGCGTAATCATGTTGTTACATATATAAGGTGTTAAAGTCAATGGAACAGGTACAGAACATGAACCCTGCTAGGGCACAGCAATTTATCTTATAAATAAATAATTGTATCTAAAATCAGTCACATTTAACATAAGATATCATGAACAACGCTGTATTCCAAAATAGTGCACGCCTGCAATTGGAATTCTAGTGTTTCATTGTTAGAATTCAAATTACAACAAGATAGTGTCTTGAGATGCAGCGTCGTTCATTATAGGCGTCGCCGTCGATATGTCTTTTAAGAACAAATAAATAATGAAAATACATAACAATTCCAATAATAAAAATATACTGTAGAATATTTTTTGAGAGGTATATAATAATATTGCTGAGTCCTTGGTTATACCATAGTTCTTGTTAAAAGTTTGTTGTTGAAAGAAAAAATCGTTTACCATTACATTATCATTGACTAACTTAGGTTTGCAAGAAATTTACATAATTGAACTAGACGAACGATAAACGACGAGAACGAAACATGACAAAAAAAACTGAAGAAACATGCTGTTAGTGAGTAAGGTTTGACGTTCCTTGTGATAAAATAATTTAATATTCATTGTTTATTATATTAAGTACTGATTTTTCAATCCCCAGTTAACAGTAACCGTCAAATAAATGTTAGCTCTATCTTTTTTTGACTGATGACCAGCGATAAGGATCGTAATACTTTTAACCGACGGATACTTTTAACTGAGGATTGAAAAATCAGCCCTAAGTTGTGTCCATATTTTTCTCAGACTAGTTAAAAATATTAGTGAACACATGATAATCTAAGCTGCTTAAGAATAATGTGAAATCACAGTTACCCGGTTTCTGTGTCTATGAAGATATTTAATATTTGCAAAGTAAATCAGTCTTACTATGCGCACTGGGATAAACGTATGTCAACATTGAGAATGGTTCGTTAGATTAGAAGTTAGTTATACCCAAAACTTGTCAAATTGAGGCGTATTTGAACCGGATTATTTTATTTTATTCTCGACCGGTAGTTGGTAAAGGCTTTGCTTACAAATCTGGATGTTCCGGGTTCAAATCCTATTATGTTTGTATTTTGATCTCCTAATCACAATATTATTATATTTTATTAGATGTTATGGTTGTTGTGAATTTTGAACCACCTAATTGTGTAGGTATATGTAACTAATACGTATTATAACATAGTATATCGTCGCCTAGTACCCACAATAGGTAAGTACAAGGCCTTAATTGAGTTTACCACAGAACTAGGTCGGTGTGTGTAAAGTTGTCCCGTGTCATATATATTATATACAGTGTGTGGCCTACAACCGGGGCGAAAATTTAAACGGTGCATTAATAAGCTGATTAACAATCATTTCCACATATTGTAATTAAAAAAAACTTTTTTTTGTAATTTTGGTTCATGTATTTTTCATTATTGAGTATGGGTTCATTTACTTGAATTAAAAGTTATCAATAACTTATCATTTTTGAACCATACCAAAATGTACATTTTTTTTTAAACCGTAACAAATTAGTGTAAAAATAAAAACAAATTATTGTTATGACTTCGTACCTGGTATACTATCAAGATGTCTTGCGACTGACAAGCTCCGACATCGTGATGCCAAGATCCAGTACTAAAGGTCCATAGCTTTGAATGACAATATCTCCGAACTTAACCTTACTTTGAAACACCGGGACCTTTACAGGATTATTGCCGATAGTCTAAGGAGTCACTCATTTCATTTTTCTTTTGTGTTAAAGGCCTCACACTGTATATATATATTTAATATATGTATTTATTTGAATTGAATATCGGCCTCCTTCGTTGTTTGACGACGTCGTCTATAGCTCAATCAGCATTTACCCTGTCTGGAAAGCTGTATGTTTCAGGTTCGGGATTCGGTAATATCTAAATTGTAGTGCATTTATATATGACAGAATTATAATATTTGCATCTTGGTAATGGTTGTTCTCAAAACCGTTTGGGATGGCGACGCACTCTGCTCTATCTAGGGGACATGGGGCATTGAGTGAAATAAGCCAATAGTTGTTTTCTGTCTATTTATGTATGCATAATTATCATTATCTTGTATATATAGGTTGCTTATCCTAATCCTATTAGCTATTGCAATAAATACTATATAGTACTATATAGTACTAAATACTATATAGTACTATATAGTACTATATACTATATAGGCAAAAAATTACACTGAAAAAAATTAAATAACTTTAAAAATCATTTGGTTGCCCAGTTAGACGATTCACTGTACACTGCGTCTCCTTCGTAAGATGTATATCTATGGAATGATGAGAATTCTACCAATGTTTCACTGGAGGTGATATCTTACTTCAACTCCGCGAATGTTGAAAACTTTGAGGCCCTAGGGAGCCGTAGAAAAATATACCACTTGGTAATATACAACTGAAGTTTTTTTATGGGCACAATTACGTTTTTATTTCGATTTTTATCATTACATTACTTTGTTTTAAACCTAATCTCACATACCTACCGCCTTCTTCATAGTCTAACTTCCTTATTAATATTTATATATTTATCAAACGGGTTACTCACGAAATTGAAGTCGATAATTGCTCGACATGTTTTGATCCATTTAGAAGATCTTCGACTTAAATTACGTGAGTAACCCGTTTGATAAATATTGAAATATGTTTGAGTCTCACGTTAGGTATAACTAATTCTAAAATTCCTAATTCATAAACGTCTTCTAAAGACGATAAGTATCGTTAGTCCCTTTCGATCTTATACCTATAACTAGGCATGTTGATTAGACCTAATTAGTGCTATAAGTATTGCAGTACAACATATTTTATACTAGCGACCCGCCCCGGCTTCGCACGGGTACTATACCTACATAAAAACCTTTTTCTTGAATTACTCTACCTATTAGAAAAAATCTCATCAAAATCCGTTGCTAGTTTTAAACATTTAAGCATACAAAGGGACATAGGGACAGAAAAAGTGACTTTATTTTATACAATGTAGTGATTATCTCTATATTATGTTTATTTTTATGTTTATTAAATATACAAAGCGAGATTAAGGTTCCAAAGAATTGGAGTAATTTGCAACGTTTCTAAACTTATAAGATATACTTATTATAATGTGGTTATTTATTTTAATATTACTATTATGGTTAACTTTTATAAATAAAATAAATAAATAAATATATTGGGACATCTTACACAAATCAACCTAGTTCCACGGTAAGCTCAATTAAGGCTTGTGATGTGGGTACCAGGACTACCAGGCGACGATATATAACTATAATAGACAGATACATACAGATTCTTCAATACATACACAGCGATGACCAAGGAACAAATATTTGTGATACATAAATACACAAATAATGCCCTCGCCGAGATTCAAATCCGGAACCTCCAGCTGCGTAGGCAGGATCACTACCAACCAACTAGGCCATGAAAACTAACAAAGAAAAAGCTTAGTTTATACGTATTACAGAACGATGCATTCATATCAACCAAAATGTGCGTTCCGTTCAAATAACAATAAATCATATTAACGTCTAATAAATTCATACGCTACAAAGATGTTAGGTAGGTAAGTACAAATTACATTGAATCACAATGAAGCTTTACTGGAAGAACGTCGTAACTACCCGTGATATGTTAGGCACGTAGCGTCCTTATAACATCAAAAATACAAAATTAAATATGAAAATATCGACCAACTTCTCCGTTAATGGGAGTTGCAAATTGTTTTCGACGTTGTTTCGCATTTCTTTTCGTCTCAGTAGTAAGTTGCTAAATGCAATTATGGGCTAATAAAAACGAAACTCCCAAGGAAACCTAAGTTTCTTATTTATTGCTCACCCGCTGATCGGGAGAAGTTAATTTTGAGTACATTTCGGCTTATTGGAAACGATGTGCCTAATAATCTAGTTGCTCGTGTCAGTTAGTTTATAGAAACATTATTGAATTAATTTAGCACTAGAATAAATAAGAATGAAAATAAAAATATTATTATTTCTATTAGACTGGCTGTAACATAATTTCGTATCGTGAGCGGCAAGATTTCAGCTCTATACATCATGACATATTCATGATAGAAAAGACGCACCAGTTTGAACACTTTAGTTTTCTTGCAAAAATGGTAAAAGTAAATTTAAATTATGTTAAACTATTTTGTATGAAGCTTTATTTACTAAATTGGGAATCATTACAATGTTCTACATTTAGAGGATTTTCATATACTCGTACTATAATATTATACTCGTATTTATAAAAGCGGTAATTATGGTAATCTTTGCCCTGTGGGAGGCCAATGTTCACCAGTGGACGTATTTTGGCTGATATGATGATGATGATATTTCGAGGAGCGAGACTTCTCAACACAGGTAAACCTACGTGTGTACCAAATGAGAGGCCTCAACCTTGTTCTATTTCTAAGCCACTGAGTTTTAAACCAATAAAATTTTGCTTTTCTTTACAGTATTTCTAAGTTAGTGAACGTGTATTCAGGCATTTTTGTAGTAATCGTGAAACAGTAGACCCTCCGTAGACCCTCAGTAGACAACTCAGTCATTTTTTGCAATTGGACGTATTTATGCAAAAGGAAACCAACCCAGAAGAATGTTTCATTCTAATAACACCATAAATCAAAATAAACAAGTCAATCTTTGAAATGAGAAATTCATATGGGTTGGTTCCTTTCTGCATAAATACGTCCAATTTATATTAAATATTATATTTGTTATTCCAACAACTCGAACTCAAATCACACAATGAACCCCCTTTACCCTTTCAAGGTTTCAAGCTTCGTTGCAAACGGTACTTAACTTGAAAAGGTACATTATTATGACACGGTTGTATGAAATATTGTTCCGGTGTTATTTTCCTCCACTTGAAAGCAATGTTTACTTTTTCGCTGCACATATTAGAATATGCTTGTTAAAATAAAAAGTACAACCTTCTTTTTCTTTTGAAGCCATTTTTCGTTTCAGTTGCAACTACGTCAAAACTAAATTATGAAGAATAAAGTGTATATACCCAGGTAATTAAGTATTCTTTAACAAGAGGTGAATTCTGGACATATTTTTAAAGAAAAACGCTGACAGCTAAAATACCCAATATTTTATAATGGTACTACTATTTTATTATTTTAAACTAAAGTTTATATCTACTTTCATTAATTCAATATTCAGAAGCATTAAAAATGTACGGTAAAATTGCGGTGAGGGTAGAAATTCGAAAGCACTAATGAAACATTTTTTGAGCATGTAATTAAAAATGCTTAAAGTTCCAAAAGGTAGTAAAATTAAACTGCGAGTGTTTTTTTGGTTATTGTAAGTACAGTAAAAAATCTGGACTACCACTTTTCAACTCTATCCCATCGCTACAAAGACGAAAAGTGGTGGATATAATTTGCTTACTGTACCCATTGAATCCGTAATAATCTCATGAGTTACATGGGGCTGAAATTAAAGTAACACACGGAGTTTACCCTTAAATGCATAGTGTACGATTTATTGTACATAACCAAAACGTAGTTGGTGTTTGAAAACTAGATATGTATATTATGACCTTAAGGATGATTTTGCAAGGAAGTTTATTTAACTTTCAAATTTATTCCTGATTCGCTGGCGTAACTGTATTAAAAAAAACTTACATGTCTTTATAAGCAAGATGGCAGAAATTTGTTTTCGTTGCTTGTGTTTAGCCGTTTTTAACTAAGTGAGAAATTATTTAATATTAGAATTATGTAATGCATACTTAAATATTCTACAATTACTGAACTGAATATACTTCAATCTAAAAGTAAACAATATTTGCATATTTTATCATGCACGTTTTTGCAAAAAAAATGCATAATGTATGATGTATTGAAATTTTGATTAGTAGTAAAAATTTCACCCAAAATATGTCCACAGATTTTTTTTTTCTATTTTTCTCGTGTTTTAGGCGCCATTACGTAAGCACATTTTATTATTGGAACGAAAAGAAAAAAACATGCATTTAAGGATTAATTGAAAGCAAGTTGGATGCAATTTGAAAATTTGACCCCAATGTAAAAGTAGTTTCGGAAGAAGTAGGCTAATAACTACCTACATAATATAAGGAAGTTCTGTCTTAGGATTAATTAGTTCAATCACAACCACAACGTATTTCCAACGATTTGAAAAATCCACAGTACTTACATAGAATCAGTTCTAGGATTATAGATGTACCTAGTGAGATATTAATCAGGTAATCTATTGTTCGTAAGTCTCTGCATTTAAACTATGAATATATCCTCGATTGACTTATAAACTGTTGTGTTAACAATACTTTCGAATTCCATTCTAATCGTGGTTGGATAATACACTGTGGTGGGCTCAAGTCCCCCTACCTTAGAAGCTACCGCAGGTGCATTTCTCGAAAATGCGTTCTTTGTCGAATACGTAACGGCTATGAACAGCTACCTTAGAAATTTATGGAAAGTGCGAGAATTCTCTATCAATAAAAATAACAGTCATAAAATTAATTAACACGCAAAGATTGTATTTCCAGGGTGCTTAAACAAGTTGCCAATCGCTAACGCTTAATCGTCTATCGTAAACGAAAGGCAGCTAACATCTTTATTGCACTAATATGAAAGAGTGACAGAGAGGGAAAACTACGATATGCTACTAAGCGTTATCGATTGGCAACTTCGCTAAGCATCCAGGTATGCGAAAAACGGCGTCACGTACACGACATTAGCGGGGAATGCACCAGCAGTACACGGAACAGCCTGATGCCCTTTTCTTCATCTTCATACATCTTTGTCAGTATCTGTAGCCTAGTTGGCAGTAACCCTGCCTACGAAGCTGGAGGTACCGGGTTCGAATCCCGGCAAGGGCATTCTTTGTGTATTTATTTATCACAAATGTTTGTTCCTTGGTCATGGCTGTGTATGTATCTAAGTATCTATACGTATCTATCTGTTATATATATCGTCGCCTGGTACCCACAACACAAGCCTTAATTGAGCTTACCGTGGTTGATTTGTGTAAGATGTACCAAGATATTTATATTTATTTATTTATACATACATATCTGTCATTTTGTAAATCGGTTAGTTGGCAAAATGTACCTTAATTAATAAAAGTGCCTGCCTTTTAAAATAAACCACATCAAAATAAAGAACCATATTTTTTTACTCGTAAATTAGCATAATTATAATTACCGACACGTAGCTAATATAGTAAATTAGTAGGTAGCTTCGTTCATTTTCCTCGTTATAAAACATTGCCGCAAATTTTCATTACGAAGGGCAGGTTAAGCAAACAAACGGTGCAGGCTTTAAAAAATATTACATTTAGATTAACAGCTTCAGGGATATAATAACAAAGAATTGAACTTGCGTATAAAAAATCAGCCAAGAGCTTGCCGGGCCATGCTCAGTGTAGGGTTCCGTATTTATTCAAAAACGGCTGGGCCGATTATGCTCGAAGTAGTTTTATTTTAAAGTATTCTGTAAGCCTACTTATTCATATTTTTTGGACCAACTGATCGGCCACATTTTTTTTTCTGGAGCTTATTATCTCCGAAAATATGGACTTTAGAAAAAAAACTTCCTTGCAAGACCAAATTACAGCAAAAACCATCCCTACTTCACCAGTTGGGGAGATACCTGAAAAAAAAATGTTTTTCGAGTTTTTATTGTAGGTAATAACTTTATTGGCATGATTAATATGTATACCTGTACCAAATTGCAGATTTCTAGTATTAACGGCCACTGAACTATGCTGCAGACAGACGGGCAGACGGACAAGGCGAAACTATAAGGGTTCAGTTTTTGCCATTTTGGCTATGGAACCCTAAAAATCTACTTACCAATATGCACTTTTGTACACTTTTGTGGAAACAGGGCCTAAAACCTTCCCTTAACATGTTCAAGGGCGTAGCTGCTATAGCATTCGGGTTAAGGCCCCCTTTATGTGACACAAATGCTATAGCAGTTTTTAATCGTCCCTCTTTTCTTAACCAGAAATGTAAGAGAATTCGCTCCGCTATAGAAAATACCCATAGTCCTCGGCTTACTGTCACGTTGTACCAAACCTGGATAAGATTACTGTCACATCACATGAGTTTTGCTTAGTTTTTGAGTAAGCGACAACCTCACCTCCTTGCCCTCTTTTTACGCGCACAAATGCTATAGCAGTCGCGGTAGTATGGGGATTTGTTCAGATGTGCGGCATGTGCGCCGGGAGAGTGCAAATACATAAGATGATGTTTAACTCGTTGTAAATACTATTATTTCTATATATGTTTTATCTATTATTTCTATATATTTTGAATACGTTGCTGTAAATAATTTTAGTAGGTATTTATTTTTTACTGTGAAATGAATTGGAGATGGATTTAAATATGCGAAAGGTAAATTAAAATATTTCCATCAATATGTTTGCCGTTGTGTTTCGCTTACGTTTTCAAGAACATAATATGGTCGATAATTGGCTCAAGACGTTTAATACTGTTTGTTTACAGCATAACGGGGGCATAAATACATTATTAGCACGCAAAAAAGGCACAATGGTTGTCGAGTTGCGGAAAAAGCCCAGTAAAACTAACTAACTAACTAACTACATTATTAGTCAAATATATCTGTAATATTTGTACTAACTAGACGATGAAAAATAGAACACCAAAAATTTGTCAAGTTGTTCGAGGAGGCAACTGATAAATCTTCGGAAGAGGTTTTAAGTGTCGAGGAGTCGGAACTATCAGCTAACGAACGAGAACTGGTGTGGCAGGACAATGATATAGAATTTTACTGGCATATGTAATCGACTCTTGACTAAGTTATTCTATAGCAGTCGAATGCTATAGCAGTATGCGTCCTTAACTACCATATTTCTCATGTGTCATAATGACACGCATGCTATAGCATGGACAAAATTTCCATACAAATTTATGTGTCATTTTTGGTCGGAAGCCAAACTCCTTACCGTCCGTGAACGTGTTAACAAAAATGAAACCGAAAAAAAAAAATTAAAATAATTGTACACACTGTACAAATAATTATTAACCCTGTATACACTAACAGGGTGGAACGGAACGACGATCTTTCCCGCTACCGACCGAGTCTACCAACCATTACGATGAACTTTCAGTATGGGACCAATATCGAAATATCATTAAAAAAAAATTAACCCCTCATACAAAGTCACTAATTAGTTAGAACTCAATAGTATGAAAAAGTAAATTTTCCATGTACGTTTTCGATGTTGGTCCCATACTGAAAGTTCATCGTAATGGTTGGTAGACTCGCTCTGTAGCGGGAAATATCGTCGTTCCGTTCCACCCTGTATACACTATGATGAATATGATGATGCTCAGCTGCTGCCCATCATCAATATTCGAAAAATGAATATAACATTTCATGAGAATTATTGCAACGTATTTTTTTAAATATGCACCGGTAAAACAAAATCATAATAAAAAAACAAACAAAAACAAAATGAATGTTTTGAACAATCTCGTTTTTGGAATATATTTGAAAGTTTCAGTCTTCCAAGCAACAAGAGTTTTACGAGCCTAAATGATAAATTATTCTCTCAAACGTCATAAAAACGATGGCATAAAATATTTGTTTCTTAAGCCACTTACCCATTTTCTTCATCCGTTCAGAAATCGGGTAAATAAATGTTTAACCGTCTCCGTACGGGCGGGCTCAGATTTACATTTGAAATGCTAGGGTCAGGGTTTTATTACCTTTTTTGCCAAGGTAAGGTAAGCATAACCCTTAGCTGTTTGCCGCGAATTTATCTCCGGACGCACTTAACTTTATCCCACGAGAATTGATGACTGATTCAAAGTTTTATATATCATTCTCTGTGTCATTTACAGCTGAGAATAGAATTACAGGGTTTGTACACTGCACCAATTGGGACCTTAGGCCACTACGAAGCCCGATGTTCCCGATTCATCATCTTCCTGGCATTTTCGTGACATTCGCTGCAGTTCAGAGGGCCTAGCTTTGAACTACTTTTAATACAGCTATAATGAGCCTCTTTTTCACCATGACATTGGTTGCAACTATTGTCTAAATTACCGTTCGTCCTATTGCAGACGTTCATAGGCTAATACTTACCATCGGACAAAATGCATAGCCGTTCAATTTAGGCCTATGGATTCAATTGTTATAGTAGTATATTGCAATTTTATAATTTTTATTGTCGCATCTATCACCGTGTTAAAATACTTAAGAGACCTGAGGATTTAATCTTAGTAAAAATGTAATGTTTATGACGTGTACTAAGTAGTGGTTTTAAACGTCAAAACGACTTATTTGATATCGTAATTGCAAATAAATTGAATTAAAGAATGTCATCGAGATATATTTATATACTTGTTCCACTTCATGACACTGACTGTTCAAATGAATATATTTGTGTTTGGATTTAGTTTATTACATCATTTGGCAGCCTCCGTAGCCCAGTTGGTAGGTTGTTCGAATCCCGGCGGGGGTAATTATTTATGGGTTTATTACAAATATCTGTTTCTTGGTCCATGTTTTCTATGTATTTAAGTATCTATTATAGGTATAAATAATCATCGCTTAGTACCCATAACACATGGTTTATTGAGCGTACCGTAGTTTAAGATATTTGTTACCTATTATTTATATTTATCTTTTTACTATGTTTTGGTTTTGTATACGATTTTTTGTTACTTTGCAATCCTTGCTAAAATACTTTTTTCTGTATATACTGACAACTGAATATATTTAATTAAAGAATAGTTGTTGTACCTATAAGTAGGTACACATTTGAAGTTGTGCTTTTTATAATAAAGTGTAAAAACAATCATACACTCATACTCTTTACCGTATTTGACAAAAATACCATTATAATGTACCAATATGAATATTATATTTACGTAGGTATATTATTTTACTTAGGTAGGTACATACTGTGTGTATTACTTTATTACATTTTAAACCAAATGTGCTTACTACTTACAAGAAATTGGAACTATAAGCCTAAACAATAAACAAATATAAAGGTAAACACCCAACAAAGTTCAGAAGTCTAAATGAAATAATTCAAAATTCATGAAGCAGAGGTAAGTACATAAAACTTCACCTTGAGTAACAATTCGCAAGCGCCTAACATAGTCACAACACTAAACTCTGCTCGCGTTAATCGTAAAACTCATTTGAATATTCGCAGAAATTTAATTCGCGGCGACGTGGTAGGCACGGGGTGACTTAAATTTTGCCTCCTAATGCAATATACGCCAACTTCAAAGATTTTATGAAGCGGAAAGCCTTTAATTCGCTTTCGAGCACTTACAAATGCGAAGTCCACAATTTGCATACTAAATTGTAAACCAAATAGAGGCCCGGTTCAGTTGAAACAGCTGCCGCTGATAAGACTATCCGGGATTCTGAGTGTGAAGTCGTTTGCATAGTTTGTTCGCGCGAAGATAAAAATGCAAGTTGCTGTTTGCTTTCATGGGTTTACCTACTTCATAGTTATCACTTCCGTTATTGAGCTGCTGCTCGGTTTTGTTATGAAAGTTCAGATGTTTACGGAAGTTATGCGAAAGTTTGCGGTAGCCAATTGGATTAATTTGATGTTTTTAAACCACTCTCACTCACTACGCGCGGCATGTTTCTCCTGAGCCCATGCTAACGCTTCTTCAAAAATATCGCGCATAGTAAATAAATACATGTGAGTTTAACCGTTTTTTTACATTTATAGGTATTAGGTATGTCTCACGAAAGCTTAAAGTCAATCACCGCGATATTAAGTTATTATTTAAAATGCATTGTATAAAAGCCAAGACCCGTCATTTACGTGCCATCACATTTTTTGTGTGTTGCAAGAAGTATTGTGTCATAGAGAAAATTTAAGTGAACTTAATTTTTACCTAAAGCTTGACGGACGATAGGCACGATTTATGCAGCGCTAATCGGTAATTGGTACAATGAACACCGTTATTAGATTAATTTCAAAGTGAAGGTAATAGGTAACTAGGTAGTAATAATGGAAACCAGTCAGAATACTAATAGCATGCAGTAAAAAAATGAGAGCCTAAACATTTTAGTTTATTTGAAATAAAGAAACCCTATGATTACTGGACGTACTTAGGTACCTATACTCGTATAATAATACAATAAAAAAGCATTATATTATTATTATACCACATGGCACTGAATTTTCCGTTCCAGAATAAGTCCGTTCCCTAAATTATGGTGACATCAAGACGCCAAGGTAAGCGGTGTCAAGGTAATTCGATATGTTGTTAGATCTTCTCTGAAGATTTGGCAGGGGTAGATGACGACGATGAGTGCAGAGTACAGTCAAGTTTATAAATATGTGTACAATTCTGCACCTTGCAACAATACAATAAGTTTCATTATACATATAGGTACACAATACATACAATATTTTCTAGTTATAGTTCTTCATGAAATCAAAAGTGCCCAAGAGCTTGTCGGGACATGCCCAGTGTACGGTTCCTTAGTTGTTCAAAAACGATTCGGATTCGTAGTTTTATTTGGGACACAATTTTTTTTTTATTCTGGATCGGTTATCTTCGAAAATATTGCTATGTATAACTATGACATATAAAACATATCCTTTGGTTAAAATACACAATTACTTGACTTTTTTTCCTGGAATTTAGGTCCATCACTTTAAATGTTCATAGGCAGGGTTGCTCCTGACTAGTATGTTGAGCTTCTCTAAAATGTCTATTGTCTACAATCGTAAAATAAATTTACCAGTATCAAATTAATAACATTCTTCAGTTTTATACGTATATCCTGAATCCTATCGATATTATTCCATAGCTTCAGATTACCTACAAAAATATCGGACCCTTTTACAGCATATCGACAAAGAACTTCCTAAAATTTCCGTTGTTCGCACGAACACGAAGCAAACAGGATTCGGCAGGAAAAAGAAGAAAAATTAGTTTCCGACTTTATCGCGTGTTAAATCGGCGATCCGTTGCACGGCTGCCGACAGATTAATCCTACTTGCATGAAAAAGGCCTTTTTGTACCGCTCTGCGGGATTCTCGGTTTTCCAATAATAATCTGTAATAGAAGTAGTATTTTTCTTGGTACGGCATTGGTTCATCGATATCGCTATTCATCTGTTGCATTGTAGTTTCCAGGCTTTGGAGATTTCAGAGACTATTGAGTCGTATTTCGTTATTATTTACTAAATTAAAATTCATTCAAGTTACATTGTTATTTGTATATGTATAAAAAAAACAATAACGTATTTTTTTAATGGTTGTAGTCATTCGATTTCTACTTACTACGACCTTCACCTAAATAGACATTTGTTTTGAAAACGGGTAATGGAGGGACAATGGAGACTTCAAATAATTATGAACTTTCTCAAATCTTGAAAAAAAAAGCTCTACTGCGGTAGTAGGTAGGCACCATAGTTTTACATTAAACAATTATATCCAAATAGCACTAGACTACTCTTTGTGTTATATTCATGCTGGTGAAAGTTTTCAAAAATTTTACAATTATAAAGTCCTCCATAATGTGAAAACATCGGCAACGCGCAAGTAACGTGGTTGCAGGCTTTCATGGGCTACAGTACCTGTTTGCAATGAGGTTGTATGCTACCACCCGCCACTGTACTAGTAATGATAAATATATAAAAAAAGTATTGGTAATTATAAGATCATAGTTGGGAGCTTTTTACTATGTAGATGCTAGGGTAATTTATTTCATCTCATTGTCTAGCAATTTTATTTTTCTTAAATGAAAGTAGTAAATTATCAAATAATTAATATTATATTGAAGCGAACGGAGTCTCGACATATTGCATAAACGGTATCTTGGTTTATATTTTCAGTTCCATGTCATCGTATGTTACAAGTAATTATATTTCATTCAAAGTTAGATAACGTTTGAAGCTGCGTATATAGAATAATAGCCCTCAAAATCAAGGCCAATTTTTTATGTTGCCCCACATTTAATATTAAAGCGTCTCGTTTTCTCAGCATTATCATATTTCTTTTCAAAACACGTACAATATTGAGGTCTAGGATAAAGCGACAGCCTCTTTCGGCTCAAGCGGTTACGGGTGCAACCATTTGTCGTTTTCTAGATTTCGAGATTTGGCACGACTTCGTTGAGAAAATATCTTGAAGCGTTTGAAGCACCAGTAGATTATATAAACATTAGCGATATGTCCTGATTTCTCACTGGTACAATATTAATACTAAAAGCTTTTTCTTAAATCACTTCATCTATTAAAAAATCACATCAAAATCAGTTGCGTGTTTTAATGATGTACGTTTATATAGGGTCATAGCTAGAAGCGATTTTGTTTAATACTATACGTATTGATTTTGAGACAAATCGGCTTAGTATGATAAATACTAACACATACTAATCAATTAAAGAATTATCAGTTACTTTACCATTGAAGTACAATTTAAGTGTATTATAAACAAACAATGAATAATAAGCGTGATAAATATGTGAGACAATAATGCCTTTAAAATAATTCAATGAATTAAGAGCTCTGGGTTCTAAGACGAGTTGCCAATCGCTAACGCTTTTAATCGTCAATCGTAAACGAAAGGCTAACTGTCTTTGTCGCACTAATAAGGAAGAGCTACGATACGCTACTAAGCGTTAACACAAATGTGACGTTAAGTGTTGTTTTCATTAAAGCCCTTAACTACTTTTTTGCATACTACGTTGGCACAATGTATAATGACAATGTGTATTATGATTTATGAGAAATACTACTGCAATTGAAACTGAGAAAATTTTCCCGAAACAATTTTTAATCCTTTTTTTTCTTAGTCACAATACGATACTGAATGGGCCTTTATATAGATCAACACTATTTCTTTTGATACCGTAAAACCACCTAACTATAGTCCAAATGCTCCCAACAATGGTCCAAAACTTAATCGAATATTTTCCATTATGTGTAATTGTTATATTAATCGTGCTGTTTATAGAAATAAACCTTAGTCCTTTTTATTAATAATAATAAAAACTTGGACTAAGCCAAAAAGAAGATTGGGACAGACGCTTATTTAGGACTTGAAACTGTGGACCATATTTGCAGTATTGGACCATAGTTGGGTGGTTTTAGATGTTTTTTTGAATCGTTTGAAATTCTCGATCTAAAAACGACCAATACGAAATCATAATATTAAATAATGGCGCCTGATTAACTAACGACTTTTCGAATCATATTACGAAGCACTTTCTAACAAATATTCCAGTCATCGAATTTCCAACTAGATATTTGAATAACTTTTCAAAATTAATGTTGTGAAGAACCATCCATCATGTTACTAAGAGCCCCGGTTTGTCATCTTGTGACATCTCTCCTGCGCAAGTCGGACTTTTGTAAGAAAATATCTGCTTTGAATTCAGACAAATGTAAGTAAATGGTTTTGGAATGCTTCAGTATTTCACACTTTAACGTTTTGGTGGGCGCTGTAAGGATGGAACCCATTTGTATGTATTATCCAGTGTCTATTTCTCTTTTCCTGAAGTTTGTTGTTTTATAAAATAAATAATATTTTCATCTCGAGGTAAAGTAGAGATTTGATAAGTTCACTTTTTCCTAACTTGAATAACTCGAATGAATTCGGCCGCTGATTCGAGTTGAAACTCGAGTTAACTCGACTCGATGGCTAGCCCGAATACACGGACGGATACGGAGTGGATCACAACGCAACAGAAACTCGACTCGAATGGAATTTCAATTCAATGGCGAGTTAGCGAGTCATAGTCAAATGACATCGGTATAAGGTTCATTTTTGTGAAAATAATCTCGAAGATTCGAGTCGAGTCAGTGTAACTCGATTCGACGCGGACGCGTTTTGATCAGGCGGAAGGCGGAAGGCAAGGCCGAGCCACGCTAGGCCGAGTTGTCTCGAATCACAGCGTACATTGATTCGATCCGCGGAATGATTCGAGTTATTCGAATAAAACAACTCGACTCGCCCATCGCTAAGGTAAAGCTTGTTCACACTCGTTCTGCTTGTTAAACTAGTTGCATAAAAGAGCATGGAACTTTAAGCTTATTTTAGAGAGTCGTGGTATACTTTTCAAAATACTTTTGATATTCACTATCTTTGTTATAAATTCGTAATGCAAGTTACTGTTCACGCCATACATCTCTTATAAACTTTACGTTACTGGCTTCACCGCTTTTTCTTGCATGCACTGAAAAAAATATTTAATTGAACTACTTTGGCTATTTCATCATTAACCATTATTCGGTATGGCGTTACTAAAGTTAATTTCTATTAACAAACAGGTTTGCGTATTAAAAACCAAACGGATAATGTTATTCTAAGTTGGGCTATTCGTAAATAAATGCTTGTATACGTCTTACATTAAAACAGTAAACAAATTCAAGTGTTCACATGTAAATAAACCACTTGGTCTAATTTAAGAGTAAGCATTGACAATATGCAACAAAAACTAAGTCCTAGCTTCTAACAAAGACGATGTTATTATCCATAACATAAAATTGTTTAAATTTAACTCAACAATGATTTGCTATTATAATACATATTTTTGTTACATATAACCAGTTTTGTCTAGTAGAGTAAAACCAAATACGGATTTGCTACTCTAGCAGACCATTCGCTTTATGTAACCAAACGTACTTCATTATATAGACAATACTTAGCAAAGAAATAACCAAACGCTTTTTTTGCGTTGCGTTACACCCCCCCCCCCCGCACCGCGCGGAAAACCGATTTATCAGTCATCAGTTCATCCAGCGGCAATCAGATGCATCGTGTTGTTTTTTTTACTCACTTCTCTTACGTTACATCTCGCTAAACTTCGATTTCATCTCGATAAACAATATAAACATTTCTTGGCGATCTGTATTTTGATGTGTATGACATATGTAGGTATGTCAAGTTACTTGAATATTCCAAAATGGAAGTTGTACCTCCACCAGCAGACACCCTCGGAGACTACCTTCGGGAATGGGGATTAGAAGGTTACATAAGGACATTTCAAAACATGTCGTGTCTTTGTAAATCAAATAATTTTAATTTCTTCATTTTCCTTGTAATCAAAGAGACTCTGAAGCTAATGTATCAAGCAAAATAATAGAATTACTCGTAAAATAATTTAGAAAAATAAATTGGTTTACAAAGATACTCTGTGCAATGAAAACCTATAAAGTGATGCAAAAAGTACTTTTGCTCGCGATTGTATTATTGATTGATTATTTTGATTACTATACCGTTGTTATAAATGACTATGAATGTTTCTATTATTTGAATGTTTCTATTATTACAATTAATAAAGTTAATTAAAATAAATGTTTATTTTTTGCTCGTTTAGTGTTACTTCTTTTTGGGTAATCATCGATGTGGCTTATACACCCTACTTGTAGTTAAATGAGTTGTAAATAGGGCTCACTGCCTGTATAAAATCCAGTACGTCTCATCGTCACCTTTCTTATCCCCTGGGTGATGAGACGTACTGGATTTTATACAGGCAGTGAGCCCTATTTACAACTCATTTGATATTTGTCTGTATATGAACCACGTATTTTTGTCATGTATAACCTATTCATTTGGTTAGAAGTAGGCAAACTATTTGGTCAAAATAATTTAAACATTTGGCTGTATATGAACAACGTATTTTTGTCGTGTATAACCTATTCGCTTGGTTACATGCAGGCAAATAATTTGGTTAAATATAATGAAACAAATTGCTTAAAATAATACTCTAAATTGGTTATAGGTAACAAAAAAGTTATGTTAAACATTACTGAGCCAGTTGGTTTAGGCATAGCAGAAAATTTGATTAAAGTAAGTTGTGAATTCAGTAAGATTTTGACAAACAGTAAATTTGTTATCAACATACAGCACGTCTACAATAACTGATTGTAAACTAAATATAACTGAACTTATGGTAATATACAACAGACAGTTTTCACACGATATAACTAATATTGTTTAGCAATACGCAACATCAATTGTTTAGTAGAAAATTAACCGAACTGATTTTGGTAAGATATTGCCTTACTTCGCTCGTCACTTTTTTTAAGTTACAGGTTGACGAAAGTTCGGTTACCATTAACAAATTATTTTTTTCAGTGTGAGAATTACGATTGAGGTATAAGCTGAATTAGGTATAAGTAATTTATAGAGCACATTCAAGAACACCAATGGAAAGAAACTGCTTGATAAGCACTTAATATTATAGTATTTTTGTAATCTAAAAAGACATTTATTCACCTTTTTGAAATCGGCTGTACATTGCTTGAATGTATTTGCCAGAAAAGCTTTCAGTATTGAATCTTCATATGAATTCGTCTCCAGGCTTAATAATGCATAAAGTAAAATGGTTACCTGAGTAATTAAGTATGTGCATTAATAACTTGTCAATACATATTCTCATCGATCGTGATGTCGGTATTTTTTGGCTGGGTAAATAACATATATATTACAGAAATATTAATTAGAAATGAAAAAACTTTCATAGATACTAACTGTTAGGTACTGATTCTAGAAGCTGATTCACAATCAATAGTTTGATTACAGGTAGCTATACGTTAATATATATCGTTGAACTTCAATATCATATTAACACTGGTAAGGTATCGTTACGAGAATTGAACTGAATCATACAATATGTTAGATAATTTTGCTAGTACGCCACTACAATTAAATTTGTGGTCAGTATTTTAAGCGAAGCATTGTAGCGTACAATTTTGGCCGAACCGTTATTGACGCGACAATCTAATTTACGAACAGGGTTCGTATAACTCATAAATAAATGTCGCTTTAGTAGGCTGAACCAAACCAGTCAGGTTTTGCGGTGCGTCAGGCTGAACTAACGTTAATCGTCGCACATAGACAACCCTACTGATTTTAACCAGTGTGGCAGAGCAGCTTTATGTATCTGATAATAAATCATGCTTAAAGCAATGTTCTGATTTTTACAGCATCTACATAATTATTTAAGTGATCATGATTTTTTTTGTGACAAAAATAAAATAAACATTTATTTCCTCTAAAACGTATTAAATAATACACTTTGTAAAAACAATATTAATTCGTAATAATATATGTGAGTGAGTTCAGTAAAACGTCCCACTTTGTCGTTTGTCATAAAGCCGCTTTGTCAGTTTATTCATATGAAGATACAAGGAAATCTCGTCTTTATGGAAAGCGACAAAGTGGAACGTTTTACTAAAAACTAACACAATATTTTCTTCGGTTACCGCAAGGATTACACCTGAAATAAAACTATGAAAACGAATAAACTCGCGTATATTAATTAACTTTATTTTCACTGTTTTTTCATTGTTATTAATATGAATTCGTTTAAATTATATCTAAATTAAAAACTAACTATACATAATAAACGTAAACCTCGTTCCGGTCATTACCCGGTCCAAACGTGCCGTGGATGCTAGCAGCATTCCCGCGCTGGATGGCCAACGATACTTATTTTATTTATATTTATTTATTACACAATAAGGATACAAATAGTTATTGTACATAGCTTCACAAAACTATTTTATATAGTTTGACTGTGAAGGCACTTCAGTCTCAACCTATTACACAAATAATACTGATACAAAATATATATCTACATTTCTCCGTTTAGTTGTCTTATGTGTATTACTTCGGCGTCCCATAAAGATATCACCACCTCTGTCGTGTAGACGCGCCCCAGATCCCTTACTAGCTTTTGGTCGTTTTTACACCATGGCCCTGATTATGATTGTATAAGGTAGTAACAAAATAAATTAAAAATAAATGCCCTATCTACTCCTTTATGTACTTGTATGAGCCTAATTAATATATTAAGACATACTTCCATATTTTAAAATCAGGGCTAGTGGCAGGTTATTACGTGAGAATTTCATAAGTTCGTACATCATTGCTAGGGGTTGCTATAATATGTCTATCATGGACATCCTTCAAATAATTTTGCGCCACTTTCCGCGGTCGTCAATCGCATTGAGTGCGCCATGGAGGTTAGAATCGAGAGATTCGTATTTAGTCTTACTAGCGCATCGGGCTACGGTCTCGTGGCCTCTTTCCCCAGTACCCAGAAGGAACAAAACTTAGTAACAAATATTTCAGATAAACACATTAAAAGAAGCCCTCACCCAGATTTAAAACCGGAACCTCGAGCTTCAGAGGCAAGGTTGTTTATTACCGATCGAGCTACGGCGGCCGTTATTTAGATTGGAACAGTTTTGGAACTTTCGTACGGACTCAGAAAAACCATCGATGAGGAAAAAACTTGGAACGTGTTTTACCGTTAAAGATATACTATTTTCTGGTTCTGTAGAAGATTCTGAAAAATAAATAAATGTCTTGGGATATATTACACCTATCGACCTAGTCCGACGGTAAGCTCAATTAAACCTTGCGACGATACATAATATTAAAAATATGCATTAGATACTTAAACACATAGACAGTCACAACCAAAGAAAAAATATTTGTGATAAATAAATACACAAATTATGCTCTCGCCGGAATTCGAATCCGGAACCTTCAGCTTCATTAGGCAAGCTCACTACTAAACACTACTCAATATTTACTTACTATACATAAGGCATAGTAAAATAGCCTCGAATTGAATAGTTTAAGGTAAAAACACCAATGCTAAACTAGTTGAGAAGAATGGTTACAAAGAAAATGAAATTGAAAAGAGCACGTTCAATTCTAACAGTACTAACACTGATGAAGCAATCGTAGATTATCAAGTTAACGCGGAATAAAGTGTTGTATCGTGCAGCAAATAGCGAGCATGGAATGATTCATTTAAAGTGGAATAGTCCACGTTCTCAATGCAGCGTGCTTTACAGTAAGAAATGCTGGCCAGGGGAAGATTACAATGAAACTAGTATCCTGGGGTGAAATACTAATTTTAAGCTTGCATGTATGTGCTCGCTTTGGCTTATACAGAGAAATGTGTTCGGAACGTACGAGTACCATTGAGGGTTCTGTGTACGGTCCAAAAGACGTTTGGGAAACGTTCAATAGAGTCTTGGTTACAAATCTTCTACACTATAGGTGAACTGGAATCTCATGGCAAATGGGGAAATCATGGTAGAGGGTAATGGGGAAATGGGATGGAACAGTATTCAAACTGTGGACTTTTTAACTTTAAGCAATTAGAAAATTTAATATTCGACATAAATATTTGTATTTCTAATTGTTGTATGTTGCTGTGGTAGTCAAATAAAATAATAAGGTATCATTCTTTACTTGAAATATCGTTCACAACTAGAAAATTATAGGTACCATAAATTCGTCGGTACCATAATTGCCATCTGTTATAATTCGAAGGTTTCTAGTGGCTTAACCCCTGTAGGAAATAAGTAGTATTTTTGTAAGAAAAAAAAATACATATTATCTAAACCTAAAAATATCAAAACGGATCGTGCCAACTAACCAGATGATTCCATTACACGGTATAAAATCGAAGATTGTGGTCGATATTCACCTTCTTCGCGTATTGTATAGTAAGAAATACAATAATTATTATTATTTGCTTAATATCAAAGCGGTTTCACGAGATTTGCACTGGATAACAAACTTTTCATCACACCTGTTTGGTAAGTGCGCCAATACGCTGCGCTGCCGTCCTTTGTCTAAAACCTATCTAACCCACAAATTGTAGTTTTGAGTTATGAGCAAAAAACTTAAAAGTAAATATTTCTAGAAAATCTTAAGATTTATTCCGAACTTCTGTTATAAAAAAATTAAAACTAAATTCAGGCTTACATTGTATGTGCACCATTTTAAAAACGAATGTAATATTTATGAGAAATTACCGTTTTTGTGTTTTAGTGTTGCAAAGAATTACAAAAATGCAAGCGATTTTACCTTTAAAACCCCGTTAAATATACCTTTGCCGTTTTATAGCGTTGCATAATTACCAGTTCATATCTAAATAACGGCTAAGTACTTAACGTGTTTATAGTATTGTTTTTATACTTTGCAGAATACGCAATGCATAGCTTAATAACGACTAAGTCACTTTAAGAGTTTATAGTACTTTATGTGTAGGATTACTAGTTAAAAAAAGAATGATATAAACACGCTACAGGACTTTAGCTGTTTTTTAACTATGAAATAACTGTGAAAATCATAGCTAGTTGTATGAATTCCTAAGCATAAAACACGTTACATGACAGATCATTTCCGATAACTAGGTTATAATCTTGTAATGTTATCCAAATGGTTTATTTATTGTTATAGCAAGTCCTCGTTAACCTACACTTTACAAGTAACAATTAAAGGGATTTAATACCTATTTAAAATAAATGAAACAAGACTGTGTATGATAAATCTTTTTAATTCAAATGCGAAATAAAACGAAAAATCAGCCTAAACTTTTTTTATAATTAGAAAACAAAAAAACAGAATTACTTCTAGTTCATAAGAATAAACAAAAATATTTTTTGTGAAAACTTATTTAGTCTTATTAAGTATAAGACTAATTAATTTTTTTTTATAACATCAGAATTATCGAATTAGTAGATTGCATACCGAGGAGAGTAAAGTTATGTTAATTACAGACCTTGGCCGGAAAAAGTATAAAATCACTTGTTTGTCTACCTTAACTTCACTTTCGCCCACTTACTTTACAGAAGGGCTAGTATAAATGTAAGTTTATTGTAACATTCACTTTACTGTAGTTAACGTATCGACGGGTCAAATTATGACTGTCGTTTACATAGACCGTACGTCTACTATCATATTTTCACCCTTCGATATGTTGACTATAAAGTAAAGTAACTGTCAAATACAACAGATTTAAATGTATACTAGCCCTTCTGGCTTAGATATGTATCTACCTACTAGTCATTACCCGTAACAAAACAATTTATAAAACTTATTTATTATTTCTTCCTTAATTAACAAACGAGATCAATTATAAAACTTCAATACTTAATTATTATCATCTTCAAATCGTCTACCATGCCCCACATTGCCTATTATATGTTATGGATGATGGAAAGTAGGATATTTCTTACGTCTACAGAGTTACTCTAGTTCTATTTTTTTGCATTATAATATATTTTAACGCTGCATTGAAGGTTGTCTTTCTTCATTTTGATTACAGCAGGAGTCTATCATACATTGGATTCTCGAGCTTATTAAATGCCTGAAATTAAAGACAATAATAAATATTTGCCTATAAAATAAAGCGTGATGGCAAAAAGTGACGTTTTAAGAATAAGTTTAGGAAGTAGTCTGATTAAGTTGTAAAGGCAGCGGGCTTTTCT
This sequence comes from Thaumatotibia leucotreta, assembly GCA_025490895.1. Classification (NCBI taxonomy): domain Eukaryota; kingdom Metazoa; phylum Arthropoda; class Insecta; order Lepidoptera; family Tortricidae; genus Thaumatotibia; species Thaumatotibia leucotreta. The sequence goes on from JALPQI010004882.1 coordinate 46,293, forward strand.
ATAGCCTCATACGGTAAGTGAAAGTCACGGTGTTCACCCTTACCTCTGCCGAAACCTTTATAATTATAATATTACATGTAGTTCAACTTACATGGGTTGCTTTGTTTGTATTGCGGCGTTTTACGAGTATTACAGGATTTCCTTTAATACCTAACATATTTCTATAGATATAAACGCGCACGACAGAGTGACTGTACTAGAAATTCTATTGTAGATAATTTTGTCGTATATATAATTAACAAACCAACATAATAATATGTATTCTATTAGGTACCTAACAGTCAGGTACAACAATACCTTCAGCGAAAAACTACAACAAAGGGTGTAGCAGGGTAGCCTTGGAAAAAATGCCCCCAGAGGTTTTGGTTTGAAACTATAGTCAAACGATGACTTTTAAAGAGGTAACACCATGCACAAATTTTGGACCCCTCTTACCCACACAAACCCCAATAACTGTAAAACTGTTTTATTTTTTTTTCCTAAACTATGTTAGTGACGGTTTCTATATTTTGCACTACGGCCTAAAGGTATTATTAAAAAAGACAGCCGTCTAGGACTTCATACAAATACAAATAGTTTATTGTTTGAATGTGAGTAGGTAAAATAAATATATTCATAAAAAAAATCAACCTGTATAACAAGTTACGCTAGAGGTACAATCACCATTTCTTTTTTATATAAATAATAAATAATAAATATCTTGGGACATCTTACACAAATCGACCTAGTCCCACGGTAAGCTCAATTAAGGCTTGTAATGTGGGTACCAGGTGACGATATATGTAATAGATAGATACATATAGATACTTAAATACATAGACAGCCATGACCAAGGAACAAACATTTGTGATAAATAAATACACAAAGAATGCCCTCGCCGGGATTCGAACCCGGAACCTCCAGCTTCGTAGGCAGGGTCACTACCAACTAGGCTACGGAGGCTGACAATATGTGTCTACATCTTATCTAGATAATTTTCAACTTTCATGTGCCTAATTAGTCTAGGTGCGTCAATGCGAGAATTTTTTTTAAAACTATGGTGCCTACTACGGCCTCACAATATTATGATGAAAGACTTTCGTCTTCATTATTAAATATTACACAAAATGGTAGTATCAATAAGCACTGATGAGTTTAATTTATAATTATTTATCACCACCTTTTCAAATTGAAATTCCTTGTCGCTGGCGGTATTTTTTACTTATAATATTGTAAAACCGTAGTAGGCACCATAGTAATTCAAAAAAATGTTTCGCTATGATCCACCTAGACTAGGCACATGAAACTTGCATATTATCTAGATACGATGTAGACACATATAAAAAAAATGGTGATTGTACCTACCTCTAGCCAAACTTGTTATACCTGTAGTGTATAACAAGTTTGACTAGAGGTAGGTACAAAATTAAAGTTTTTTTTTACTGTTTTTTTAATGTGTAAGAAGTCCAAGAAGGCTGTCTTTTTTGATAATAACTTTAGGCCATAGTATTATATTTGCAAAATTTGGAAACCACCACTAACATAGTTTAGGAGAAAAAAATAAAACAGTTTTTCAGTTATTGGGGTTTTCGCTGGTTAGTGGGGGTAAGAGGGGGTCCAAAATTTGTGCATGGTGTTGCCGCTTTAAAAGTCATTGTTTGACTATAGTTTCAAACCAAACCCTCTGGGGGCACTTTTTCCAAGGCTATCCTGCTACACTCTTTAAATTCAAAAGTTGAACATCTAACTAAAATATTAAAGCTCATCAAAAATGTATTTATGTTTGGTTGACAACAATAAACATTATATTGTCAATAAATATTATATAGTCTTGAATAATATGCAGAATAACTACTAATATATGAAAGTTATGTGTAATAACTTTAATATATTACACACTTACCGTCGCGTTCCAGACATTTTGCGGTGATAAACATGCAGCCGTCACTGATAACTATTCGACTACGGAACTCACTCCCTATTGAATTAAGACGTGCCGAATCGATTGCATCCTTCAAAACATTACTTAAGAAACACTATCTGTCACTTCCTTCTTTCACTTCACTTCACTTCGTCAGCCTATCTCGGTCCACTGCTGGACGTAGGTCTCTCCTATTAACTATACTATGCGTATAGACGTATTAGGAGGTAAATGCCCATAATCGCCACGCTGGGCAAACGGATTGGCGATCGCAGTAATGTGTCCACTATGATGACGCTGCTGCCCATCATCAATCTTGTATCAAAGTATGATCAGTGACACTTTAATCCCTTAGGCGACTCTTACGACACCCGCGGGAAGAGTTGGGGTGGTGACAAATGTATTCTTACTGCCGTCACCACATGGTCACTTCCTTAGTTTTGAATTATTTATTTATTTTATTTATTTTCTCCTTTCATTCCAATTGACTTAAATTAATTATTTCTCATAGTTTCACTATGTGATGTATCTGTATTTTTATAAAATGTATATGTATTTCTATGTGTATCTCTATATATATATATTATATATACAAATACATAAATAAACACACACAAATACATAAATATGTATTTGTAGTTTGTGTTTATTTTTACATTCCATACAACCTCGTGCGCGAGCGCCGCATAGTGAACTGCCGGCCACGGCGGTCAGATCTGAGGGGAGGGGTTTTGCACTTTCCGGGGTATTAGCGTAGTATTGTTGATTAGCGTGTTTTTAGTCTTGTAACATTGTATTTTTTTCTGTAGTTTTCATCCGTTTAAACTAAGTCACTAGGTTTTAGTGTTGTATTTGTAGCCGAAATCGTAATTAAGTTCTTTTTAATAAAAGGTTAAGGGACTTTAGCCATGTTTAAGCGTAGAAGCTGTTTTTTAATGTAGTATCAGACAATAAAAGTGCGTAACAAAAAAATAATAATAAAAGGGTAAAAGGACTTAAACGAGGATATAAACAGTTTTTGTCAAGTAACGTATTTTTAGCTGCGTATCATGCAGTTTAATCATTGAATGAATACAACTGCTAAGTACCTTAACATTACTTATAGCTATGTAATGTAGATTTGCCATTTTATAGTATTGTAATCTATCAACTTATACTGCACTTAGCGGGGTAAGGTAAATGTAGGAGTGGATGACACTGTACCAATGAATGACTTTTTTACAATTTTATTTGAATATTAAGAAAACTGTTGTTAATATGACGCAAATGCAGTATCCAGGCGACTAGTAGTGCAATGTGTGATTACCGGTTTAAGCCCTTCATCGATATCTTGAATATTTTTTTAATTTATAGACGGTTTTTGCGAACAGGTGCTTCGAGTTGGTTGTGCGTCGGTGTTCTTAGTGAATCTGCTAAGGCATTACATTGTAAAAGTGAACATGTAAGCCTGGATTTAACGAATTTTTGCAAAGTTTTTAGTAAAACTATTACATTTAAAAAGGATCTATTGATATTGTGTATTTAAATTGTATTATCTTTATTAGTTTAGTATTTTAGACCCATGTCATATACTGGAACAAAATTATAGCATTTAGTAGTGGATGACACCCATGTCATTCACTCGCTCAAAATAGTAATTTTATGTATCTCAATTTGAATCGTATGTTAACGATATAGAACGCATATTTTAGTTATTCTGAAAATCTCAAGTTTCTATGAGCCATGTGAGTAGTGTCTGACATGGGTGTCATATACTCTTTTTCTATGGAGATGGAGTGGATGACAGTGCGTAGTGTCGTGTCATTCGTTGGGTCATAACTATGTGTCATCCATTGGTTACAGGCATTTGTAATAAAACATCCCTAAAATTACCGAAATATGCCCTTGACGACGTGTAAAAAAAAGACAAGCTTGTACTGACTGTAAAAAACATAATTTAATTCAGCAAGTGACACTACAGCTGGGCAATGCCATGTCATTTACTGCGACACCGATCTCATTTTTTCATAGTCATACTTTGGGACATTCCGAATTTTGCCAGTCATTCACTGGTACAATTTGAGACGTCGCGGAATAGTGAAATTATAGTGTAATAGTATTAGTTATATACAATTTATTTTTATAAAAACATAAAGGAAGAACCGGTCTATAAATTTGTATACACATTTAGTCCATATGTTTGAAAATTACGCAGATTTTGGAAAAAATGCATGAAATTGCTCCTTATAGTGTCATCCACTGGTACATTTACCTTATTTGGATTGAGTATCTCCGTGAATATAAATGATAAAAATATGATTCCAAGACCAGTCTATAGGGTTTTAATTCCTCTTTCAGAATCTTTATTCAATTGAAAACTACTATTTTGCTGCTTAGGCCGGTTTTAGGTATAGGACGGCAGTGCGGTGATGCGGGCCGTAGGTGCGTCATCATTACGTCCTAGTAGGCCGTTAAGGATTTTCATACAACATTACGTCGCACTAGCGCGGTCCGGCGCACGCCGCGCGCCGCGCCGAGATTTCTTTTATGAAAATGATGAAATTAAGTCATCCCTGATTTAGACCATTTTAGAGTAGTTTTGTGAAAATATATTGTGGCAATCTTTGGGGGAGGCCTATGTTCAGCAGTGGACGTCTTTCGGCTGATATGATGATGATGATGATGATATTGTTTTATTTACTTTTTACATCACAGGTGTGATTAAAAACATTGTGTGCACCACGGGCGGTACAAGAATTATGAACTCGTGTGAAGTAAAGCCCGCGCCTTGGGCTTGGGCTTTACTTTCACACTCGTTCGCAAATTCTTACTTACCGCCCTAAATACACAATGTACTATTGAAGACGAATTACAAAATGAAAACAACGGAAAAAAGCAATTTTGACACAACTGTTAGTAGACAGTTACCATATGAAAATCAAAATTACCTATGAGACAATCTTTTATTACCTTCTTTCGTTGCAGATAACTTTTCTCTAAAGTTTTCCAGTAAAAAAATAAAGAAGGAGCGGAAGCTGTATCACTTATTTTTAGTTATATTATTTCAGTTTTTATTAAAGTTTGAGCCAGTATTCAATATTTATATCAAGTTAAAATTATTTGTAACATTTGATTCAAAAACAATAGACGGACAGACTGGTTAACGATTGTTATGGAGTCTGGGCAATTAACGTACGAAACCCTAAAAAGGCAGAACGGTTCGTTTGGATGCCTATGCGAATTATTCAAATATATTCATATGGCAGGATGCCCTCATACGTGTAAAGGCGTGTAAATTACACTCAAATTCGCATATCGTCGACCGTAGGTTCAATTAGGGTAAGGGACAAAATGGCGAAAATGAGTTAAGTATACAGTTTTGTTCAGAATTTTGCGCTCTTTCGAATGGTGTATATAAAAAAATTCTAGCTTTAAAAAAATGTTCCTTACCCTATTTTTTTTTAGGGTGTACCGGATCAAAATAGCTCCAAAAAATAAAGTAATTAGAAAAAAATTCTACACAGCTACTAAGAATTAGTGTAATGTACGTAAGCAACCGAATTTAATCAAGGTAACCGGCCTTGCACTTAGGGAATGACCCTTACACGGTTTATTTTTGATGAGAAAATAACAAAAGTGTTATTACGCTAATAATTTTGGAATCGAAAAAAAATAATTTGCGGATACCCTAAAGTGATTGCGTGGTGTATTGAAATAATTGTTCCTTACTTTAATTTGCTCGCATAGTAATTTATACGATGTGTGCGTTACACTATTTTTTTGTATGTTATGTTTAAACTTTATACTTGACAGAATATTTCTTTGACGGAATGAATGAATAATTTAATATTATTATAGATACTTAACCTGGGGAGCATGACCCAGGGTATTTCATACCCACCCCTGTCACTTATATCAATAATGACAAAGTCTATTTTCCAATGACATTTTTTCACCTCATGCTCGCCGGGTTAAATACATATGAGTAGTATAGAGACACAAATAATGCTCTCGCCGGGATTCGAACCCGAAGTAGTGTAGCTTTAAAACTGGAAGTACATTCAAAAGTGCTTTTGCTATGCTTATTTGAATAAAAAAAAGTTTGCGTTGACTTTGACCATGTTGTGCAGAGTTGCTGCTAGGAAGACTCAAGACTTTGTAGACCACGGTATTGAATTTCCATGTCAACCTATAAAAACTTTAACCGCCATTTAAAAATAGTTGTGATTGGTCCATCAATGTTTTGATTGGCCATATTCTATAAACATTTGTCAAAAATGTTGCACCGAAATATGCGCGGTGTTAAGAAAAGCGCTATGTCCTGCCCATCTTGGCACATTGAACACGTTACACGTCCATGTTATATAATTATTGGTCGCAGACACAAGTGATCACGTTCAGATATATGAAATCTATTGTGTAGAATCGCGACAAGGCATGAACAAAAAATTATCCTAATTAAAGGGGTGTTCTGCGCAGTATGCAAAATATACAAACTAAAATCAATTTCACCATTTATTTCCCAATGATACGCCATTTTTATTTCATACATGCTTATTAAAAATTAGAAACAATACAAGTACTTATAATATCGAAGACTTTTGAAAAACTCAAAGCTAATATATATGAATAAAAATTATATAAACAAAATCTGTACTAATAGGCAATAATAAAATATGAAGTAATTTCTTCCAACTCTTTACTTTGCCATCATTTCTTATCCAAGGCTTCCGATAACAAAGTTCATTAAGTAAATTATAAAATGGAATTATAGTGTTTTCAACCGACTTTAAAAAAGGAGGAGGTTCTCAATACAACTGTTTGCGATTTCGATGGTTCTTTTTTTATTCGAAAGCTGATGGTCCCATTATAATTTGGTCCAGTTCTGATAATTATAAGTCTTAATTGGCATTAAGCATGTGCATTGTGCAAGACAATTGGATGAATAACTCGATACCACGTCAATCGATTTCCATAAATAATTTTTTTACCGACTTCAGAATAAACCGAGTTAGTCCCGTTGGCATCAAGTTGGGGTCTGATTATGGGATCTTGGAGATATCGGTTGAAGTCGGTTTTTTTTAATGATTATTGATATCGTTTGTCATGCAGAATTTTTCGATCGGGAAACATTATCATATCAGAGACCACGTTACTCATAGTCATGTCAATTTTTCATGGCCATGTTTTTGGGGGGCGTACATTGCGTACAAGCCATGTCACCCCCACGCATCGTGTCCTCGCAGTATATCTGTTGACCATCGCAGCGGCTGAAGCTCGAGTACCCCTCTTGCTGGCAACATTGCCCCGGTTTGTCTCCCTCTGACCCGCACGCGTTATCGCAACTTGGTGCACGCTTTTCAGCTTGGCTGACAACAGCCACAACGAATAGAAGAAAAAGGGTAGTCTTTAAATGTTTCAATGCAGCCATGATGAGTAACTGTGAATATTGTTTTCTATGCTGGATTTATATTGGCTGTAAAGGAAAATTAACAAGGAAAATTTTCCTTTAGTTCACGTTTACCTTCATCTGTTCTTTTTAGTCGTAATTATTATCAGTCTGCAGGACGTTTTGGTTAAGCTTAAAGTGGTACCGGTACCACAGAACAATTAGAATATCGATAGGTACTCTCGATAGGTTTTCTGCACCACCTACTACCTACATTTTTGTAATCGTGTCTCCACTACTCAAAGGTTGTCTGGAAGAGATCGCTTTTTAGCGATAAGGCCGCCTTTTGTGACCTCTGTTTTTTATATTTCTTTTGTTTTGTGAACTTTTGTTCTTTATTACGTGTGAGGTGTGCAATAAAGAGTTTTGTATTGTATTGTACTCTAGCTCACAATCGACCTATTTCAGTCACTTTTTTATGTCTCTGGTTTTTATGGGTTTTATCTCCTACACGCTTAGAACATGATTGGTGCGACAGTATGTCGCAGCGAGATAGATTTCCCGTCTTTTACTTAGTGTACGAATTACATAATGCGACATAATTTTATTCTCATTTATACTAGTTAATTGAAATAATCCAAGTTATAATACTATACCTATTAAAAAAGTTTATTATAATTTATGTTATGAATGTTAAAAATGATTATTATTTGTGTTAAGACTGTCAATTATTTTTTAAGTAAGTTATACTTAACTGATAAAGATCTGTAAAAAAAAAGTACATTATTTTGATTTCTTTCTGTCATAATTATTTTTAGATAATTACTGTGTGGTAAAACTATCAAACATAATAACTTACTTTTTACCTGAATAGTCAAACGAGATTCTGATCAGCTTTATGTATGTATCTTTGTTTATTTTTTGACAAGAAATAAATATTATTACGAAAATAATTATGTTTCATTTCAAGAAGAAACTTAGCGTAGGTACAGGTTAGGGAATATGACATTTCAAGTAAACCACACAAACAATAGGACTTGAATTTCCTATACACATTTAGACAAAATAACTTATTTTTTTCTTATTTTTCAAAACGTACCATCCTTACGCTAAAACTCACGTAGCATATTTTTACAAATACACTATCTTACATTATTTTGCTTTAATTAAAAAAATCATGAAAATACCCTTACTTTATTTTTTTTTAATGATATTGGATCTGTAAATCGAAGTCAAATTAGCGTAAGGGACATGACTAGAAATTGCTACGAGTGTAATCGACGTTAGTAATGAAACACATTAGAGTAACGGACACCAATTTTCCTTATTATTTAGTCTACGTAAATAAATACTATTCAGGCGGAAAGAGCACCAAAATATAAGAATACGTGTGAAATCGGAGCCAGGAAAGGTCAAATACAATAAAAGTTATGAGCGAATAAGCAGAAAAAAAAACTTTGTTGGGCTCTCCTGTAAAGTCGTATTTTGTCCCTTACCCTAATTGAACCTACGGTCGACGATATTTGACGGCAATTTCGTCAAGTTTATAAAAAAATTTATAGTTCCGTGTATAATTTCGTAATCAATTACACCAAAAGCATAATATATACGTTGACAGCCAGTCTTTTATTGGGTGTTGTAATGGTTACGAAATAATGAATTAATTGTTATAGAACACCACCGATATAAATTGAATGACTTGATGTTTGTATTATTATTTTTGTATGCAAATACGATTAAAATACTTCAGACATCGGTATCGAAAAGCAAATATATCACAAATAAGACGGCCTTGAATAGGAATTACTTCAATGTATCATGTTACGAAGTTGTTTTGTCGGGACTAATTATTGGTCTAGATATCATAAAAATCTTTTACAACTGGTTTACTTTGCCAATACAATAGAACGCATAATTTACCCAAAAACCTTCTTAACTGGAAGAATTTAATACAAAAATTCAAAAGTTCCGTCCTTAAATAGAACGGCAGCAGCATAATGAAAACAATCAGAATCGTCGTCTCGCCGTCGGAATGAGACATGATAATGTAAGTTGGCTCTTTGAAGGGGCTTATTAAAATTGAATCACCCTCTTGAACGAGATTCGCGTGTAACTCAGACATTTCTACAAATCACTTTCCCAACATCGTATGTCACTTTATGTTTAATCGTCACCAAAGCTTTTCGTCACTATAAAATAGGGTTGAAATTACTGTATCAACACGAGAGGTTGCGGAAATACGAGTTTGATTTCGGTACTCGACTTGCGTATACGTGCCGTCATGAAATAAATTACTATCTTTCTCTTAGATATTTTTGTTTTATATAGGAGCTCAAAATAGATTCCTGATTTAGCAAATTCATCTATAAAGGTACATCAAGAACTTTTACGGCATCATTATATTGATTTACTTGTAAGCAGATAAGGTATCATTACTATATCAACAAAAAGACGTCTACTGCTGAACGTAGGTCTCATCCAAAGATTGCCACATTGACCCGTCCTACGCCACCGCAAGTTTGACCAGGTCATCAGTTCACCTTATGGGAGCTGTACCCAGTTAAGGTATAACAGGACGATAATGAAAAAGTTTTGAGGTTTTACTTTTAAACTATTCATCAAATTAATTCGAAGCTAGTTTTCCAGTTTTTGATTCATATTTTATCAAATATTTTCATCTTCATCAGAGTCTTTTCTCAAGTAAGAAACACTTGAAAATCTAAGTTTGGTACAGGTTTAACGTAAAAAACGTACCTAAAAACTCTTGAATTATCAAGTAAGCTATTGTAATTTCATAAGTTAAGTTTAAATGTTTTTTTTGTTTTCCTTTATTGTATACTATCCTTCTCAGAAACAAAGTCATAACCATAATCAATCAAATAGATAGAGAATTTTAAGGTACTAATCTTCTCCAGTTACAGGGACAGTGCATAGTAGCCACCATAAATTTGAATACAATGCCAGCATTCTGCAATCTTAAATGACAAGCGATAAAGTCAGGTGGCCTCAATAATGTACGGTAACGTGACTTTTCGTTCGAATCTGTCACTCATACATTTATTAATTATCGCTTATCGTACTTATGCAATTGCAGAACGGGATCTTGGCTATGCTTGCAGGTGCTCATAAATATCGGAACATGTACCGTAACACCTTGCAATAGAGTCGTGATCGGATATTTTATGTCCACCTTGTTTGCTTATTGCACACAAATCATGTTTGAGTTACTGCCGTGGTACAGTCAACGTTGTATGTTTTAAATTACTTCTCCTTTAAAAGTTGCGGTATCATTCCATGAAAACACGCGTTAATTAAACATTTGTGTGCTTTCATTAATCCGGTATGGAGTTCGGCCAATATTTTATCGGCGTCATTAAATTTGCATTGACAGATAAAATTACACGAAAATACAGCCTTCATTGCAGTTTTGCTGGTCCGTTGTTAATTTTTAATTTCATGTTTTGCTTGAAGGCCTATAGATTCCCCAGTAAAATACGTTTACGATATCTATGATACTGCTTTATAGTTATCAGGTAGGTAATTATAGGTAGATTCAAAGGCGGGCCAAAGACAAGATGATGTAAATATGTAGATTATGTAGTGCTATAATACTGTGCGTGTCAAGTTACTGACGACACTGTTGAAAATAGAGGAGACAAATTTGATGGAGGAGACAAAATTAGGAAAGCTGACCCCACCATCATGTGGAACAAAGGCTAGGAAGAGAGACGGAGAGGTAGGTAACAATCGCCTATACTTTCCAGAAGGTACATGTCTTCCAAAATGCATATTGTAATAAATGTAATAATATTCATGCAGAAGTAGTTTAATTATAAGTATTAAAACAATATCTTCACAAAACGGTGCGCTGATAAATTATATTAAATCGCGATATGATGAAGTTACCTACAATTATTTATAATGTAATAAAGCCACTTGGTACCTTTAGGTTTAGCGTTTAAAGTAAGTCAGCGGGTGTAAAATAAGTACAGAGAATCACAGTATTTCATTTACAAATACAGCCTACCTATTTAATCTCCCAGCCGTAAAATCCCCTTTTTAAAAATGTTAGGTAGCCATCATTGTCGACATGTTCTAAAAAGTATGCAAGGGTAAAAGTGACATATACCATGATAATTGGTAAAAACGAGACCATCATGGCTTGCCGCCAGTTCAATTTCATATAGTTTAAGGTATTTTCGTTTCATTTATCCAAGAGTAAATAACCGAAAACACTGCCTTCTATATAAATCTCAAACGTCGTATTCGGTGGAAAAGGAGCATCTGCCCAAAATGTTTTTCTTGAATTAAAAGAGGTGTAAGATTTTCTTGCATTCCACGCAATTTCGGTTGGGGTTATAAATACGATCTGTCTGTCGGCGCCGTTTTGACGGAGGTCCACCGTGGACAGATGGACTGACGGGTCGTGGGACGTCGTTTTTGTGTACTGTGACAAATGGCCTCTTCCCTTGCCCGTAATTGGTCAAATTTATGGTATAGAGAAAACTGTTTCGCGCGGACGCCTCTTGAGTGTGGTAATTCATCTTATTTCGGTATTGGTTACGGGACGCAATCTGTGGTAACCGGTTCCGGTTTGAATATATCATCATCATCATCAGCCTATGTTAGTCCACTGCTGGACGTAGGCCTCTCCTATTAACTATGCGTATAGACGAATTAGTAGGTAAATGCCCATAATCGCCACGCTGGGCAAGCGGATTGGCGATCGCAGTAATGTGTCCACTATGATGACGCTGCTGCCCATCATTAATCTTGTAGAATGGTCAGTGACACTTAATCCCTTAGTCGAGTCTTACGACACCAGCAGGAGGAGTAGTTG
>JALPQI010004883.1:0-64468 GCA_025490895.1 Thaumatotibia leucotreta
CGTTTGAATTGTTCCCTGAAAATCACTTTTAGTAAAATTATATTCAAATCCATCACTTTGTTAAATCGTAACATCGTTTGTTTAAATCGTAGCATTATATACTTTTCTTTATAATATAATAAGACAACGTAACATATGTACAAACTACATATTAAATTAAAAACTATAACAAAACTAACATTAAATTATTATTTTTCTATTAGAAGCTGATACTTCGCACCTACATTTTTTTAATTTGTCGCCGTTGTTTACTGACAGCCATGGTTAGACAGAATAGACCTTAATATAATATTAAAAAGAATATATTTATTTAAAGTGTCGTTTCGACTCCCTGCGCTGTTCCGGCGGCGGAGTAAAGACCGTAAAGACCCTTTCTTTTTGCTCGCTCCCATTCATTGGCCGATTTGCCGTTCTATTTTCGAACGTTTCCAACTTTCGCGCGCTACTTACGGATGCGTTTTGGAAATGGAGCAGTACGTTCCAATTTTAAATATATTTCGGAGGTTTAGCGGTTTTAAATTGTTTATAGTTTGAAACATTTTAAGATGGATACAAGCAGTAGGCTTAGAACAGAATTAGTGCGACAAATGTCGCCGCGAGATATACTATCCATCCCTATTTTGTACATTAGTAAAAGATGGAAAATTTATCTAGCGGCGACATACTGGCATACCAATAAGTTAAGCATACAAGACACAAAAGTTAACAACAACTAAACTTTTGTTAACTTTCATAAGGTAGATCCACCACTGGCTTAAAGGTAGAACTATTTCGTTAAAACAGTTTTTAGCAAATAGATTTCTGTGCCTCTGGAAAAAACTATTTAAATTTGCAAAAACAACTTATAAAACAACAACAAGTTATAGTAATAAGATTACCCAAGAAAACAAATTACTTGAAATTAAATACGAGTAGGTAAACATCAACTCGGAACGCTACAATTACGCATGTTGAACTTATCTGACTCCTATAGTGTTTAAGTAAGTAAATAGCGGAATGCAAATATTGTCATTTGATTCTGTTCCTAAACATAATAGAACAGAATTAGACAAGAATATACCTTTTTTATGTGACGAAGGTAGTCAACTGAGCTCTCAGCCTACCTGATGGAAAGCAGGAACTGAGGCCCATGGACATAGCAATCAGAAAATCGCCTATGCGCTGTCTACCCTGAGGACTTAGATGGATTGCCTCTGTCTATGCCAGTAATACACCGGCTATCTTACCCCCAAACCGAAACACAGCAGTGCAAACACTGCTATTTAGCAGGTTAACGGGTAAGACGGTGGTAGCTATCCGGGCGGACCCTGCACGAGGTCCTACCACCAGCAAAATCTATTTCCTTAGCTCACGCAAAGCCATTCATATTAGTAATAAGCTGTTAAAAATATTTTTGCAAATTCTACAAAGCAAGTTTCACTATTGATTGCACAATTATATCACGGGAAAACGCATTTAATACCTCTAAGGTTATTAAAATGTGATATCGTATGCATTATCCATTAATCATGTTAATAACAAAAATACATTCATCAACAAAATGCACATTTATACAATCATTAAACACATCCACTTGCTTTGCTATTATTTTGACAAGTTAAATTAAAATAATGTAGCTAACCAAAATATGGACCCTAGGTTATACAAATTAAGTTCGCAAGTTGTTTAATTTGGTGTTTTCAAATAAAAATAAATAAGAATGGAGCAAAGCGCTGATGACGCGTCAGGCGGTCGCCATTTTTAGTGACCGCCATTTTGAATTTTAATAATGATGGGTAGGCAATTATTTATGACGATAAGTTTACTATTTACAGTCGCTTCCTAGTTCTGTGTAATTTTAAATGTTTCATTCAAAATCTAAACGTTTTAGAAACGAAACAAAAACATTATGTTCCTCATTCATAGTATAGATTTTTTTAGAGATCCAAAAACCTTTTTTTCCAAAATAGGTAAATTTAAGGTGTGTTCTACTCAGAATTACGACCTCTTTCGATTCTACTAGGAGAAAAGAGTCTCCAGTTTGTAACACTTAGTACAGGGGTTACAAAATGGAAACTAACGTTTAGAACGTTTTTCTCCTCGTGGCTTTTACTCCTAGTTTGAAAGAGCTTTATATTTTGAGTAGAAAACAAATAAAATATACATTAAAAAAAAAGTTTATCCCAAAAATGCACAATTTGTTTCTCGTTTCGAAACTACACTTACGTTCAGTACATTATTAAAATAAAATGACATGGTCCTGACATAAAGGTCTATACTAAAATCTAAACGAAGTATGGGTTGCACATTACAAATATTGTATGGTTTCGCTGACGCAAAGTAAACATTAATCGTGACTTTAAAAAAACCGGCCAAGTGCGAGTCGGACTCGCGCGCGAAGGGTTCCGTACCATTAACTATTTATTATTAAAAAAATACAGTTAAATCAATCTACCTCAAAAACTATAGGAGATAATTTAATCAAACCAAAAATCGTTGATAGAGTTTATTAATCTGCATAACATATATTTTTTTTAGAATTTTATATCGCGTAGTTTAAAAAATAGAGGGGGGGGACACATTTTTCAGACTTTGAGAGCAGATATCTCGAAAACGATTTGCTTAAATAATAATAAGATTTATGAACCTTCATATCAATTTCAAAGACCTTCCTATTAATACCCCACACGCTTATATACAACTAAAAAAAATTTTCTATCCCTCAGTTACATGTATGGAGGGCCCCCACCCCAATGGTTTTTTTTACAATTTAGTATCATAATCCTGTAGCGGTTCATACAACACATATCCTTACCAAATTTCGTCACTGTGGCATTTATAGTTTCCGAGTAAATCGGCTGTGACAGACGGACAGACGGACAGACGGACAGACGGACATGACGAATCTATAAGGGTTCCGTTTTTGCCATTTTGGCTACGGAACCCTAAAAATGTTCATCATTTTATATTTCACTAACGTAACACACCATACAACAGTACATATAGCTACATATTCGTTATTAAGTCGGAACTCTTAATAATTATGTACGAAGCTTTACATATAAAATCTTTCGCAGGATTTAAAATATACTTTAAAATAAAATTCGGCGTCCATTTTAAAAGGCCGGCCATCATGATTACGGGCAAATGAGCCTATATGCACACATGCGCGGATTATCGGGTACATAGAAAAAAGTAAATAGTGATAAAAAAGCCACATTTTATTATGAGCCGATCGGCGTGTGGGTATCGATGGATACAGGGTGCTTGGAAATGTTGGAAAAAAGATAATATCGCAGTAATTATGATGGTAACGTGGGTAAATTGCAAATTCACAGTTATTTTTATGTGATTGTAGGCAACTGAGCTTTCAGCTCACCTGATGGAAAGCGGGAACTGAGGCCCATGGACATAGTGACCAAATAATCGCTTATGCGCTGCCTACCCTGAGGACTTAGATGGATTGCCTCTATGCCAGTAATTACACCGGCTATTTACCCCCAAACCCGAACACAGTACTAACTATTTAGCGGCAGGTTAACGGGTAAGACTGTGGTAGCTATCCGGGCGGACCCTCAGGGTCCGCTATATTTTCCTGGTGATAGGACCTCGTGCACTGCACGAGGTCCTACCACCAGGAAAATATTTAAAGTGAGGAAATGAAGGGGTAAGTTATTAACGTTGATTGTGTCACACTTTTCCGAAAAGCATTTATGACCTGTCCTGCTTGTCTTGTCATTTACAAAATAAATACAACGTGCATTATTGTTATTATATGCGTGAATTGTGTATTAGTCCGAATTATATGAATTTATATTCATTAGCTCACTAGTTGCTTATGTTGTATTACAAATAGAGTTGTACCGTGCCCGAGAATGTTCTCCGATTGATATAGAGAATGTTCTCTCTCGAGAATATTTCCCATACAAAACGGAGAACGTTCTCGGTAAAGTACAACTCTAATTACAAACTATGCTTAGGTACTCATTGAAATCATTAAAACAAAATAAAAAGGATGCATTCAAAACTCAATATCACTGCATTTCCTATTAAATATCGCAACAGATAATAAAAATCGGAGCATCCTGTGCGTACGAAAAAAAGCACTTGTATTAGTGCGTACACACACTCGTGTGTCTGTGTGTGTGAGAGTGCCCATGTGTGCGTATCGAGGTCACATTGCAGTGTACAGCGAGACGCGGCAGTGACGCAATACGCGAAAAAAACAAATTATCGTTTTCGAGAAATTGGAAAGTCGATTTTGTAACGCAATGACGCGTTAGGCCCCAGTTGATGTTTGATTGCGTGGTGCAAATGTCTTTATGTTGAAGAATAAATGAATTGAAATAATGTTAGCTTTATTTTCATTAGAAAATCAAATTTTACTCATATGTTCGTAGTAAAGTTCAAATGTCATACAGGCTAGTAATACTTACCCCGATTTTCATAAACGTCTCCTAAGTTAACAAGCCGCTAATTTGTCCTTTTCGGTCTTATAGACATACTGATAAGATCGAAAGGGACAAACAATACTTAGCGCCTTGCTGTTAGGACCCGTTTTTGAATAAGGAGGTTAGTTTTTTGTAGTTAACATTTTTTTATTGTTTATTTTTAATTTTTTTCACACTTGTATCGTAATATACTATTGTTTCTAGAATACCAGAAGGTCTACAAACTAGTTGATTTGTTGCTTTTGATTTGTAGTTATTACGATAAATGCCCAAATACTTTAAATTTGGGTGGTTTCAACTTGTACAATTAAATTGAAGAAAAAACCAGAACAAGTACACAGACATCCATTACGAAATAAAATTTTATAGCTCAATTTGGTCGTTTTAGTGGGTTTACGATTGTTTTGCCGTATGTTTTAAGTTTATATCTTTAAAGTAAGTTTCAACGGGTGAAACACGATATGATATATTAATAATGATAATGTTTTGTGATAAAACATATTGCCTTGATGCCTTGTTTTACTTTTCCGGCAGTATGACTGAAGCATATACAGTGGAATTTTTCATAGAATAAGTTTAGCCGGTTCACCAGCCATGCTGGTTTTAAGCTTTTTTCATAGTAAATCTATGAAGCGTTAGGTGTCCGAGATCTAATGTATCTGGCCGAAAACCGCCTAAACTAAGCTAATTTGAATATTTTATAAACATATTTTTGGTACAGGTAGAATAGTTATTGAAATCAAGTTGTATTGGCATTTCCCTGAATTTATTATTGAATCAAAATAAAATATAAAATATATTAAAATTGTCGCTACTTTGGTTTGTAGACACATAAATGTACTTAGAACGATTTAAAAAACCTAAAACTATGGTAATCAAGTAATAATTCGTTTGATAGGAATTATAAAGCCTGTGGCGGATTTCATCATGTAGCAGATTTGTACAGCCGACAAGAAATGTGGTGTACCACTTTTCGACTTTATTACCACTGAATAGAGTCCAAAAGTGGTAAACCATATTTTTTGTTGACTGTACAGTCACGTCTAATAATATGTATATATTTCGAAACGTATGACCAAGGAATAAGGATCAAAATCGTATACATATTATTAGAGCCGACTGTACCTGTATCTGTCTGAGAAAGCCTGCGTTGCGGAAGTAGTTTTAATTTGTATTGCAATACGTTTTAATTTAATAAATAAATTGATTATTGTAGAGGTACAAACTAAAATAAAAACGAATGTGAATTTTTACAAAAGAGCGTTGTATTATTAATTATTGGTGGGTCAAAATTATTTTCGTTGCCTTATTTTATGTCCCTAAGAAGCGTGAGGCAGTGGTGATTTTTATGATTTTGTTTTATAATAATAATCTAGCGTGAAAAAAAAAATACAGGTGCATCGGATGTTTTTATATACTGAGTCGAAACAACAACAAAAACCGTGACAGAGTGGTATGAAACAAAAGAACGAAAATAATTTTGACTTTTGATTTAATTTTTCAATGTAAGTTTTTCAAGCCCTCTTATTTTTAAAATAGTATTTTATTTTATCTTTATGTGAATACCACCTGAGTGTATTCCTAATCGGACCACAGTTTTAGTAACACCCTGTATTGGCGACACCAAACTTAAAACATTATAACTGCACATCATTCAATTGTGTACTCAGGCAATTTACGAAATGTGTCAAATAAATCCTGTTGTTAGTCATCGCATCCATCTTGTTTAATGCTGGGCTGGTTGCGGTGAAATTTGGGTCAGACTTTATTGTTTGACGATTATGCTCAGTCGCAATCAGGGCCGCCGTGTGGTGACGGCAGTAAGAATACATTTGTCGCCACCCCAATTCTCTTGCGGGTGTTGTAAGAGTCGACTAAGGGAATGAAGTGTCACTCAAACACCACGGCCAAGGAATTTTCATAACAAAAATCCAACTGTCAAAGGGATTGACTAAACTATTTTATCGACTCATCGATATAACGGAATAGCCCATTACTTACTTAAATTATTCTATAGCATTTGACCTCTTTTATAAGTAACTTACATTTCGATAATAAAATAAATCATGTCATGCGTCAACACTTTTATATTGACATCGCATGTGCTCACAAACTCTACCACTTATGAAAATTTAAGTGACATAAATAGCATATATGACGCCGTCATGTTTCATTTTAAAAACGAATTTCAAGTTACTTATCTAAGAGGTCAAATGCTATAGAATTACCCCCTTATTCATAAGCGTCTGCTAACTTAATAAGCCGCTAATAATTGTTTGTCCATTTCGGTCTTAACAATGTGACCATAAGATTAAAAAGGACAAACATTACTTAGTGGCTTGTTAAGTTAGCAGACGTTTATGAATAAGGGGGTATGTCAGTAATAGGGTATGTTAGTTTGTCAGCCTCTGTAGCCTAGTTGGTGGTGACCCTGCCTACGAAGCTGGAGGTTCCGGGTTCGAATCCCGGCGAGGGCATTCTTTGTGTATTTATTTATCACAAATGTTTGTTCCTTGGTCATGGCTGTGTATGTATCTAAGTATTTATACGTATCTATCTATTATATATATCGTCGCCTGGTACCCACAACACAAGCCTTAATTGAGCTGATCGTGGGACTAGGTTGATTTGTGTAAGATGTCCCAAGATATTTATTTATTTATTATTATTTATTTAATGGACTATTATGTAACATCGATAAGTCGATAAAATAGTTTAGTCAATCCCTTTGACAGTTAGATTTTTGCTATGAAAATTCCGCTCCTTGGCCATGACAATAGAGGCTCAGCCCTCAGCCCTTATTCATAGACGTTTCTACTAAGTATTGTTTGTCCCTTTCGGTCTTATAGATATGTTGATAAGATAAAAAGGGACAAAAATACTAAGCGGCTTGCTAATAGGGATGATGACTGTAGTTAAAATAATTTATTTAACATTATGCACGACATAATACACGAAGAAATTATTACTAAGATGTAGATTGCAGTAATTTTTGTACAGAACTTCTATTTAATAAATTGAAAATAACTTAAAAGAGTAGGTGATTTGGCAGTACTCAAACGTGACGTCACTTTTGAGTATTTCATATAAAATTCCATAGTGGTGGTCGTTTTGACAGTTCGAAAAAAGATGCTGATTTGACTTGTCAGTCATCATCCATATTTAGTAAACGTTTATGATTAAGAGGTCAGATATTTATGAGCTTTGATGTATTCGATAACAACTATTCGTATGTAAAACTTGATAATATCTGGGTTCGGTATAAAGAGCTGAATCATTGGTATGTTTGTACATAATACAGGGTGTCTTGTAAGTCAATTTTAAAAATAAGTTTTATTTAAAACTTTATTGGATTGGATGTCAAAAGAAAAAATGACCAAGATCACCAACGTCCGAGGTGGGGATCGAACCCACGTGCTCAGCTTTCGCGGCTGATGCCTGCACCCCTCGGCAGCGTCATAGTGGGCACATTACTGCTATCGCCAATCCGCTTGCCCAGCATAGCGATTATGGGCATATACCTCCTGATGTGTCTATAGTTAATAGGAGAGGCCTACGTCCAGCAGTGGACTGAGACAGGCTGGTGATGTGTATTTTCCTTCCTGTCAAATATTCTTATTATGTAGATAATTATATTATTTAGGATCCTTTTTTGACGCATATTTTTGGGACGTCCTGTATAATACAGTTGTTTTTGTAATGTATGAGTTGACACACATTCGTGTATTTGTAGCTGTTTGTTGAATAACTGTCAATATGCATCTTATTGCCCTTGTTTCAGATAACAATAACGTTTTAATACTCTTTATTTTTTTATTTTTTATATTTATTTTCAAAATTACAATGTATGTACATAGACTAAATCTAACTAATCTACTTAACCTAACCTATATCTAAGTGTGGCAGTCTGGCAGTGTACCGAGGATGCTGGCGGCATTTCCTCGTTGTATCGCAATACTGATGCGTTGTGCGAGGAAGTCGCCAGCTCTTCGATCTATTTACTAATACTCTTTATTATATCATATACTCTGTTTAGCAGTCTCTGTTAGGAGAAAACGGTGGCAAATTTAAAGAATGTAGACGCAATGAGGTGACTGCCTAAAAAAAATGGTTTGGCCACTTTTTTCACGGACACATTATGATACAAAGTGTAATACGAGTATTATACTACTACTACTACTAGTACTAGTACTACTACTACTACTAACTACTACTACTACTACAAGCCTCTATTTACATGGCGTTAGAGTGCATGCTCAGTTATTTTGAGTATCATGCCCGCTCCAATCCGAAGTCCTATTGTTTGAATTAAAAACGTAATTCTAATTGTACGGTTGACTGACGCCGATTAATGTTTAATTTGAATCTAAAAAGCTATTTAATTTAGTTCATTAGTGGGAAATAGCCACTGGCGCCTGCGTGTGTACTCTATTGCCCAAAAATGCAGCTTGTCGCAACAACACATTAAAAATTGACAATCGCGATGTGCGTTTTTCTAGCAGGGCCACTAGATGTTGTTTATTTATTTTATTGTAATTTCTGTTAATACAATGTTTTAACAATTTTTTTTTAGTTTTCAACTTAACTTTTGAATTGGTTTTGATTTAAATTAAAGGTTTTGGGTAGCAATCTTTTAATTCGAAAGAAAAAATATGATTACTATAAATCAAATAAATATACGCCCATTTCGAGTAAAAGGATCTTTACCTTCCAAATAGTTAATACGTTTTTGTCTTCCTAACATGTACATTTGTTTTGGCGAAGTTAGAAAATTGCGAGAGAATGGTACCATACGAAATGTAATCCGTCCCAAACATCCGTCCCCCATCCATGAAAAACAGTAGGTATACATGTAGCCGTTACGAAGAAATTAGAGGAATAGAATAAACCTTTTTCTAAACCTTATCGATTAGCTTTTTTTATTTATTTCACTAATAATATTCTGACTTTTGACAAATTTCATCAAAGCTAAACCTATTCGAAGTTGCACTGCCAGTGCAGTAACACAATGACTTCAGGCTAAATGTATACAGAGCGTTTCTTTTTGATGTCGATTATTGAAATTAAATTTTATACTTTTATCTTTTGATTAATTAAAAAATATTAACGTTAGATCATATCTAAGTAGTAAGCCTTCACGGTTTGTCCAATAACTAATGTCACTGTGTATTACTTAACATCCAGTCAGTAATTGTCGATGAAAAGCTATTACCATAAATGTTTGTTTGACTATTAACTCGAAACAATCAATAAAGTTCCCGCTGTTGTGCCAATATACAGCAAAAAAGTCAACAAGGCCTTAATAATGCCATTTAATCGAAAATCGTCACGAGACGAGTAATGAATCGATATTGATTGCATAAAATCGTCGATTGCAGCGAACCTGTTCGCCTTTATAAGCGGCGCAGCTTGTCAAAATATCGATTTCTTCAAACTAAAAATCATAAGAAGATCTCTCTTTTCATGCTAATTAGGCCCTTAACGCCTAAGGAATTGAGCTTATTTTGATGATTTAAGTCTTGGCGTTTACGGCAGGATGATTTCCAGCTGTCAAAATGAGAGGTCATGTTCACATGACTCTGAAGCAAGTATCTTGTATTATCTTTTTATGATTAATACGAAGCCAAAACATGTTTCCATTTGTAGGTAAAGTAGTTATAAACATATTTTCTTGTAGGTATTTTAAATGTTAGATGTTTGTTATTCATTATAATATGAAAAACAAGGTCTAAATGTCATTGATTGTTTAAACTGTGCGAAACTCCTAAAGGTATATTCATCTGTAATTTAATTTTTCCTTAAAGTGTTAAGCCAGATTTCACCTTTTATGAAGTAATTGGTGGTTGAGGTTTTTTTAATAAATTGCGGTGGTTACAATACTTTTTAAACATAATCGGTAACTTTATTATACTTGCGGTTGGCTCTAAATCGGTAAAAATGAGCAGTTATTACTATAAACATGTTAATGTGACCTACATTCTTTCGTAATTTTAAGTAGATACTAAGCTTAATACAATTTTAAAATCAGAACTATTAAAATATTGTATACTCCTTTCAGCTTGTTACACTTTTGAAGCTAAAATAAGTACAGTTGTAGTGCACAATCCTTTTCTTTCGGTTTTTGGTTCTTTGTCAATGAACTTCAGTATACATAAATAACACTGATGTTAATGGAATTAGACAGACAAATTCTGACTTTTCCGTGAATTATTAATCAAAAAAAGTTAAATATTAATTTATTGTTCGGAGAACCAACAGCTTACAATTCCGTGTAGGTAGTGATATAACTTAAGTAACAAGCAACCCATAATTATAGGTGGCTAACACTAAATTAATATTAACGTGTATCTGTAATGCTGATTTTACATGTGAGAAAAGCAAAACTTTTTAATATTATTAATACATAAGTACAACCAGCTGTATAAGTAGTAGGTACCAACAATAACAATCTACTTAATATGCTATCGCTCTACATCTGAAATACTAATAATATATGTATTTGGAGCCTAATGTAAAATTTTGACTGCGTAATAAAAAGATTAATGCGTAAGCGCATTCCGTGTCTGGCTTTCACAACCCCGAGCCATACATAATTGTATCTGCCCGATGACGGTTAATTTAATTGGCTTTGATGATTATCCGCCATATTTTCGTGGGTTTGAACGTTCGAAATGACAACGAACATTACTTTTAAAAATTACTACAATCATCCTGAACCCTGGCATTTTTAGTGCGAAAGAGTTTTTAATGGCCAAAACGACTTAACCTATTGAAAAAAAAAACAACTGAAGTTAAAATGTTGGAATTGAACACTCAAACTCTTAACATTTGCACGAAAGTTATGTGTACAATATAATTTTATGCTATTCTTAAACCAAAGAGCTAAGTTAAAAATAAAGCAGTAGGGCGTACAAGGCACTTCTCCTTGGACTTTAAAAAAAAGACGATGCTTGGTTATTTGAGCAATTGACCTAAATAACGCCACATGGTCGCGCTGCGTTAACGCACTCCGTCAATTTGATGTACGGGTGTTGTGAATGTGTGCGTGAGCTGTGTATGTGTGCACAGGTTATATTATTTTGATTGTAGGGTCGGGAAAAAT
Organism: Thaumatotibia leucotreta; assembly: GCA_025490895.1. Lineage (NCBI taxonomy): Eukaryota > Metazoa > Arthropoda > Insecta > Lepidoptera > Tortricidae > Thaumatotibia > Thaumatotibia leucotreta. The sequence goes on from JALPQI010004883.1 coordinate 11,533, forward strand.
GCAATAATTATGCACTTTTGAATTTGAGTTTAAGTATGATTATTTATCATTTTTTTTAGAGAATTAGTAGCTAGTTTCCGATTTTGTTACCACCGTTGATTGTTTATTTATAATTAAGGTTTTGAAGATTACACGTTTTATTAATTATGTAAAAAAAATACAAAAGCAATTGATAATGGAGTGACAAAGCTTTGGTAACAAAATAGGAAACCAAACAAATCTACTCACTAACAAATCTACCAACGATACGATTTTATTACGATATTGAGTTAGGTACACGAATGGAAACTCAAAAGGCTTGTTGTATTGTAGGTTTTATCTTACTCGTATCATATTGATGGGGCCCTTACGGATACACTTCGACTCATTGATATTTTTTTGTTTATATACGTAGAAAATAAATACAACCGCAAAATTAATATTTATGATATACGCACAAAAAAGCCCTCGCCGGGATTTGAACCCGGAACCTCCAGCTCACCAACTGAGCTAAAACCTCCACCGCCAAATAATGAACAGCTGTCAGATTCATAGGAACTGAACATGAAATATCGAAATACTATTGTATTTGGAAGTTTATTGATTATGTAAGATTAAATAAACCAAAAGATATATAGAAAATTACTTCGCATCTTTATTTTTCGTTTGGACCTAACGCCTAAGTGCTGCCCTATAGTGACAGAAAAAGTATCTAAAACCCTCATTGGACGAAAACACATACTCTAACAAATTAATAAAAACGATACAATTTTATTAATGTAACCAATCATACAATTTGATATCGTATTAGCTTATTGGATAGCAATCCTATTATATTATACTAACAGTATAATTAAACTAATTATATAAAACTTTTCTGCACACTGTACAACCAATGACGGCCGATATTGAATTGTGTTCTGTGTATGTGTGCGTGCCTCACACATTTTTTGATCTCCATTTTTATTTACACATGCACATGTGTGCGTGTAGTGCACACTACACTACGCACACTAATTGCGATAGCTACTTCATTTAAATTTCGAATGACAATCGGCCGGTTACGAAAAGCGCGTAAGTGGGAATTTCAAGTTTCTTAACCGCTTAGGAAATGTGGGTTTTATAATGAGAAGGATTTGATCGGCGGAGATAATGTTTTATAATAAATTTGGGTGTATTTGTAGCCAAACTTGCACTTATGTTTTAATGCGAAATTACATAATTTTCAACTATTGTGGTGTAGTTTTTCTGGGTATAAGAGGGTGAATCAACTTTTTTCGGTCTGTTATTGCCATGGTTACGGTCGCCTGAGTCACGCTGGTTTTATTGAAAATTATGCTAGGTACTTAAATTATGCAATCATGCATGTAGTGCATGTTTGTAGGTGGCCCATTAAGGAAAGGCTTTATTCACACCAAAAAAATTGTATGTTTGCATAGCGTAGCTCAGGCGACCGTAACCACGGCAATAACATACGGAAAAAAGTTGATTCACCCAAGAAAAGATATTTCTAAGTGGTCATTTTGGCAAATCCTGACCGGAAATAATATACTTGTACATTTAAATATGATATTATGTGCAATTTTTTTCCGTTCGAAAATTTATTGTTACAAATTTTTCGCAATACAATGTCTCTGTCTCTACCTTTTGGACATAGTTGAATAGGATGTGTTGACTAGGGTATTTCTAACCGATGTTAAGTCTATTCATCCTTAGTTGTCTTATCTAGTAAACAACTTTCTAACCTAAAAGTACACGTTTTCTGTTGTAAATTGCCTTATTTGCCTATACCAAAATAACTGAGTCCATATTTGTGCAGTCCGTCCGAAGTGATTAGTAAATTGCATAATTTTTAATCAAGGAAACAGCAGTTTACAACAACGTGTACTTTTATGTTAGAAAGTTCTTTACTAGATAAAGACAACTAAGGATGAATGGACCGTACGATGTCTCATTCAGAAGGCTGCGGTATTGATAGAGACATTACTGATTTATGATTAAATACTTGACGATTAAATGCCTGTATGTAGACACATCGTAACTAAAGAGGATTTCAACTTCATTAATCTTTTTGAACCGCAAAATCCTGGCGCTCAAGTTTTATTTTTTAATTGTGACACTAATCACGCGAGATACTGTCATATAACTACTGTCACTTAAAGTTTTGAACCGCAAATTCCTGGCACTGAAGTTTCATTTTTTAGTAGTGACACTAATCACGTGAGACACTGTCATATAACTACTGTCACTTAAATTTTATTATCATTGTAAGCAACAAATACAGAGTGATATAATGATAATGTAATTTATTGTTGATTTATTTAGATTATATTTACTTTAAAAATGCTTTTGTTGATTTTCATTTAATCGGAAAATCTACCATACCACAAGATTTCGGATAAGGAAATACGAATATTATTTAATATTAAGTCTCAGAACGAAATGTTCAAGTTTTTGGGATGCGACTGCAATTCCGTTAAGGTTCGATCTCATTCAAACAAATAGCTCTTGTGGGTACTTAGAAAATTTAAAAATATGTTTTACTTGGAAGTGGCTTTTTATAATAATATTAAAGTAGCAGATTAATTCACATTTAATAAGATCATTTTCTGAAATGCAAAAGAGGCTCAATTAACTAATTGAAAGATAATGGGGAATGGAAAAGTCCCTACAGCGATCAGGGGTCAGATGTTTGATGCTTTCAGAAGTAAACAGGATGTAAATCAGAGTACCTACGTTTATAAACACTTTGAGGAAAATGAGTAAAATAGTACTTTTCTAAGAATCACGTTTTATTTTAAACGGATTGCTTATTAAAACTGAAAAGTTTCTAAAGGTTTTACATTTTTTTAAATGTTATAGCTTTTTTATTAGCGTTTGAAGCGGTGGTGGTTTAGACGTTTGACTTTCAATCCGGAGGTTGTGGGTTAAAATCCTGGCTCGTACCAATGAGTTTTACCGAAACGTATGTACGGAATATCAGATGATATTTACCATTAGCTACATACATTCGCGAAGAAATTGAAAGGTGTATGTGAAGTTCCCAACCCGCTTAGGGCCAGTGTGGGGACTATAGCCCAATCCGTCTCATATATGAGAGGAGGCTTGTGCCCAGCAGTGGGACATTATATAGGCTAAAATATTATTATATATTATCGCTTTCCAAACGATTCACTATTGTTATGGTATTTCGTATTATTGTCATACATAAATGTTTTAATATAAACATTTTAACATTTTTCTGCTTGTTACTAATGACAGAATGCACATAATTGACAGCTGAGTATAATAGTGGTAATTAAATTCAGTTTTATGTTTTACATTTTGTATAAAAACAACACGTAGTTTCCCATATATTACTCGAAATCCCTACCCTATAATAAATCATCGGCTGACAACCAAACTCACTTAAAAAAACAGTCACTACTCTTAGCAACCTCGTATCATTATAATCATAATATATTACATGTCATAATATACTTTAACAAATGATTCTTAACCTTGTAATAATAGACATACAGGCAATATTTAAAATAACATAATATAAATATCAAACATAATGTTAGAGTTAGTAGTAACAACTAGTTTTGTAATACTTTTAATACCACATAAATATTATAAAATTATTTATACATGTCACAATACGTATATGAAGTCGAATGTTAGATTTAAGATAACCAGTTTGTAGTAATGACTTGTAAAAATCCATGTATTTTTATAAATAAAGTATCTGTATCTGTATGCTACCTAGTATTGAAACAGATTTGAGGTACGAGCTTTTTTTCATGTAGGTATTTGTTACCTATTGAGTTTTGCTTGTCAACCGACGATTCCCAAAAGTTTCAAAATAGAAAAATAAACATTTGAAAAACGAAATTCCGAACTTACCACCTTTTCCGCGCGGCCACCAATTCGCGATAAACGGCCCATACAGCCGGACATTACCGCCCTCATTTTTATTTGGGTACATAGACGAAAAACACCCTTTTTTTACACATAACACACATACACCCCCCACATTATGTAACTGGCAGCACATAAATTGGCCGCCGTCGATAATTAGTGGATGTTTTTTAAAACGGAATTCGAAATTTGAAATGGTGTTTTAAAATTTTAAATTGGATTGTTAATGAATGCATTGTGGAAATGTTGTGTTTACTTTATGCTCGGTCTGTCTGTCGATAGCTCTGGTTTAACTGAAGTGACATTCGACGAATGAGAATGGCTTCTTCCATATTTTACCTTCGAAAATGCTGAGTTTTTATGCGAATAAGGCGGCCAAAAAAGTGCATTTCCGTTGCTAGTGAGGTTTCTACAGGAATTATATGAAAATTCATACAAATTTGACAAGTATTAGTAGTAGTCAGTAGGAGTAGTATAATTGAATACTATTTTAGGTGATTTATTTTTTATAAATGCTTTTGAAACTTCTAAATAAAATCTTACGGGTATTCTGACTCCGAAATTGTTACAGGAAACGGAAATGCACTTATTTGTCGCCTCGTTGTATAATATAGTCATTGGCCTCTATCGGTTATTGCCAGTGGTCGGATATCCCGGTGCAACACCAGGGGATACCAAGTAGAAAAGTTAATATGGATATGACGTAAATTCCCGGGTTTAGTTTGAAAAAAAAAAATAGATCTGATAGGTATACTTAAAAAGGCAGGTCAAATTGCGAACATAAACGAAATCTTTGGGCGTTTTCACAAAACGTTGTTCAATACACTTTTTTTTTTAATTCGGACAAGTTTGAGCTTGTTCGACTCAGGATCACGAGCTCTTTTAATTCTGAAAGGTGAAAAAAACTGTCCCACAATTTTCGTAAATTTTTAATTTCTTCCATTACGCTATCGTCATACAAAGTCTTTAAAAACGATAGCGTAGATAATGGAAAAAAAACATTTTTGGACACTTTTTTTTCTCCTAGTAGGATTGAAAGAGCTCGTGATCCTAAGTCGAACAATCCCAAACTTGTCCGAATTTAAAAAAAAGTGTTTTGAACAACGGTTTGTGAAAACGCCCCTTTACAAAAGTGTTGAATATTCTTCACCTTAATTTATTATATTAAAAGGAATCGATTGAAAATAGAGAATCTAGAGAAAATAATTATATGCTATTTTAACTTTATAGAACCTAGTAAGCCATAATTCTTTCATAAAATACATAATATATACTCTAATGTGTCTGCATAGGTGTGTCAAGTCTTCATGCTTAAAAATGTTTGATTTTATGTTACATACACGAGGATGTTTAATCCGTAACCAGGTATAATTTTTTCTAACTTAGTAATTGATGACCTCAGGAAGAACATGTACCATTCAGTGGTTATTGGATACAATTTTTCTTTAACTTTAAATTAATACAATTTTGAGGTATCTGCGGGAGACCTCACCTAAAATGTTTAATTTAGGCTGGGTATGGATATTGTTTTAATCCTAATCACGGATTAAAATAATCGTGTATTATAATTATGATATTTCTGTTTTTTTTACGTTCGCAATTTCTAGAAGTGGAACCTATTGTGCCTTAGTAAAAAGCTTCTATTTTTAAAACTAAACTCTTTTATTTAAAAATATTCATACCAAAAGGCTATTTGGTACTAAGATAAATATTAAACAAAATGTATAACCTATCTTTTAAAGTAATTGTCGAAATCGCATAATAATAAACGCTTGTATGTACAATTGTACATGCACTTATTTTGCGTTACAAAATATTACTAAACTTTACTGGATGTAATTTTGTGGAATCCCGTGGTACATCCATATTAGTATAATGTTTGAGGTCATTCACCCCTTGTTGCACCGGGATATCCGACCACTGGTTATTGCACTGTCCGAAATAGGTCTCAATTTTAAGTAACTGGTCGGTATATTTTATTCAGAGCTATTATTTAGATTATTAACTCTTCGAAGTAAAATAAATAAATATCTTCGGACATCTTACACAAATTGACCTCACGGTAAGCTCAATTAAGGTTTATGATGTGACCAAGCGATCATATATACAATAGATAAATAAGTACATATAGAATATTGATACGATAGACATAGAAGGAACAAATATTTGTGATAAATAATAGAACATTTGAATTTGAATACACAAATAATGCCCTCGCCGGGATTCGAGCCCGGAACCTCCAGTTTCGTAGGCAGCGTCACTGCCAACTAGGCTACGGAGTCTAAACCTAATTGACACCGTTTCTGAGTCAAAATTCTTTTCGTTACCTTGTTTCATACAACTCTGTCACGCTTTTAGTTGCTGTTTCGACTCAGTATATAAAAAAAATCAGTGCACCTGTATTTCTTTTTCACGCTAGATTTTAATTTAGATTTTTTTCCATACATCAGAAATTGCAAACAAAACATCATCTCATACAAAAATCACCACTGCGTCACGTTTTTTAGGGACACAAAATAAGACAACGAAAAGAATTTTGACTCTTAGTCTGTGAAATTCGCCTACGCTAAACTGGTCAAAGAAGTACATAAGAAACACAACCACTTTGCAAGTATCAAATAATCCCGAAAAAAAAACCTTTCATCATTAAAACAGAACAATATCGACACTTCAAACTATAAGGGATTTTTCTCAAGTCGGTCAAAGCGTCCCCATCCCTTTCTCTCAAGTGGCTAGATTATGTTGGTCCCTCTGTGGATTGTGGGGGCTGTAGTTCTGATCGCGTACATACATTTGCCTCAAACATGTTAGTGTCATCATCATCATCAGCCTATGATAGTCCACTGCAGGACGTAGGCCTCTATTATCTATGCGTATAGGCGCATTAAGAGGTAAATGCCCATAATCGCCACGCTGGGCAAGCGAATTGGCGATCGCAGTAATGTGTCCACTATTACGACGCTGCTGCCCGTCATCAATCTTTTATGAAATAATGGTGAGTGACATTTCAATCTCTTAGTCGACTCTTACGACACCCGCAGTAGGAGTTGGGGTGGTGACAATAAATGTATTCTTATTGCCGTCACCACACGGCCATGTTAATGTAATAATTGTAAATGCAGTATTAGTAGATATAAGTAAAAACTATGTTATATGTAAACTAATCTACTTATTTCACTATGTAGCTGTGCCCTTGCAGGGTGTCACGTTTATACCTAGTCTTAACCCTTAATTTGGCAATGTTTGTCACAATGAACATAGTCTTCAACCCACTTTTTGTATTTTTTTAAGAAAAGAACTTTGTGCTCTACATAATGGCGAGGAGGCAAAAACGCACGATTTTTTTATAAATTTGCCAATTTAAGGATTAATTCCATCTTGTAAACTGTAATGTGACTTGCAATAAATGTTTTTGGATAGTTCTAAGCGATTATTCCGTTGCACAAATCAAATCAAACATTACTATTCCCAAATTGTTGACGAACTGCGTATAAATAGTGGAGTCATTTTTGGTTATCTTGTATAGCAGACGAATGTTTGTCTGCTATTCTGGCATAATAGTATCGTTTGCTTTTATAAAACGGAAAATAAAGTGGTGATGGTAATGAACAATATAAACGTGTAAAAAATCGCATTGAAACACCGTTTTGACTTTGACTTTGTAGTCTGTTTCGAAAGGATCAAATAATACGGGTCAGCCTATCGCGAACTTCGAAATCCGCTTTCTAGGATTTGTCTCTCTCACCCTAATGACGCTTTCGTTGGAGTGACAGAGAAAAATCCTCGAACGAATTTTGATTTTCGCGAGGCTTGTTTATCAAAAGCTTGTAACTTGTAATACAAGCGGAAGTCTTTATCTAATAAATGGCGATAAAAAGAGAAGTTTTGATAAACAGGCTCCTGGTGTAATTTTTCATAGAAAATACTGCAAACGGGCTGATTTAAAAGATAGTTTTGAAATATGTGGAGTAGGTAATATCCTTTTAACATTAGATTATATTGTAACTTTTCTGAATTAATCATTCAATAAAAAAAAATAGTCGTTCCCCTGATTTGTGCAGGCTAAATTTTAGTATGTTTAAAAACCCGCAAAAAATGTATGGAAACAACTTTTTAATCATGACTTGCTATTTTTATATTCACGTCAAACTACAATAAAATTACATATTTTCGGATTTTATGGAAAAAAACGGAAAATCCTTAGTGCGACCCTACAAAAGACCACAATCTTTATCAAACTGAATACCACTTGCCAAGCTATAAGAATACAGAAAAGTTACAAGCACGCATTATAACTAAAAGCCTATATCCCACACCGCTATTGGCGCTTACGCCCTTCCGCCACTCAAGCACCGAAGGGCGAAGGGTCTTGGTACTTGGTTGGTAGTTTTAGGAGGGCCCTTATGGGCTAGGCTTGAAGGACAAGGGGACATACAAACTGGATTGCACTGGATTTAAACTTGTAACCTGTTTTTGGATCGTTTTTAAGTTAATGTTTAATTGTGTGGTGCTTTGTTACCGGTATGTATAATAATACATTGCATTATTACGCCAATAGTGAAATATAGTTTGATCGTGAAATGATAGTTAGGTACCTGGATTTATATACACACTAATCACACTTTACACGGGCAAATATGATTTCTTATGTTGCCGTTTTCTAACCCAAAACATATATGGACATAGGCATATAAATAGTACCTACTTGATTTCAGAGAATAGATTATACAGGGTAACGACACCAGTGGCCAGCCAGGAACCAGTAGTCGGCCTTTTCAGTCGTTTTTTGGTCGGGAATTGGACGATTATACGAATAAACAAATCGCGGGTACTCAAATAAAAGCTCTGATTCCCAATTTCTTGATACGTAGCACGGCAAGTGCAGTGAGGGATCGGGGGAAGCAATAAATTCGTTCTTACAAGTGGTGTTCGTCGACGAGAGCGGTAGTGTCATGTCCGCCATATTTTTGACTGCACGTGGTGTTCACTTAAAAGTGAAGAAAACTATATATTGATGTTAAAAGTTATTGATTTCTGTAAATGTTTCGTTTATTTATTAGTTCATCTATTCGATTACTCCGTATTTGTGTGGAAATATCATGATCTAACTAATAAATTGAGGGGGCTGACTACTGGATATCTAGTTTTCAACAAAGTATCTAGTGCTCAGCCACCGGGGGCTGACCTTTGGGTTCTTCATTTAAAATTTTATTTGTTATTATTATATACTGTTACGACCGTTAAATTTAAATTTTCAAATTTAGTTAGGTATGCCCTATTCAATTTGATATAAAACCCAGTAGTCGGCCCCATTTGATTTTATTTTTTATCACGGCTGACCACTGGATTTCGCGGATCTAGTACTCAGCCACCGATATAATATTAAGGAATATATCGATAATTATTTACTTATAATAATATTATCTTTCTACCAAGTACATTTAGGTATGTATTTTATGTAACTACGTACAGGTACGTTTATGTACAAGAAAACGGAATACTTAAGATAAAAAAATCTAGCGCCCCTAGCGTCATGAATGGAATAGGTCCTACATCATCTAAAGACTAGATGATGTAGGACCTATTCAATCACCTATTCAATTCAAGGATTCAAAAAGAAAAAAGAAGAAGATAAAAAGAAGAAAAAAACTGTTGTCTTAGGAAAAAACAAAAATATCTTTCAACCCAACGACGCTACAAAGAAACTGTAGGATTACTATTTTATAATCACTGAATGTAGGATTTAATGAAACTGATTGGATATTAATTTAAAGTCACTGATTGTAAGAAAAGATAGTTTTTTATAACACAACTCCACAAGGTCAAATCAGAAGGTAAAATATAACACAAAATAATAATTTACTTAATGAGTGATTTTACTATGTCCCTTGATACTGGGAATTGGGAATGAACCGGGCAAGTCGCTAAGCGGGGGCTAACTGACGCTGCCCGCGCCTCGCGGCCGGCACCTCGATTGCTATGTCAGCATATTGTTCATTACATATGTGTCCCTACAAAACTGTAACCAGACAAAAAACAAAACAAACCCAGAATGACGCCAGTAAAATCAATAAAAAGGGCACAAGAAAATAGAAAATAGATTTTTCAATTGATTCATCAGGTTTGACAGAAAATGATGCAGTTTTAACGGATATAACCCAATCAAAAACAGATAAAAGAATGTGTGATAAGAGCTCAAAAGTAACGATTCTTTCTAATGTAATGAACCTGTTTAAATCCCCAGCAAGGAGAATGTCATAGTCATAGTTATAGTCACAGTCATTTTATTCATTAAACAAAATACATTGCGTTTATTTCGATGCCAGCAGCCTCCTCAAGTACAAACATAGATATTGTGTCCAAAAAATTACTTTACTCTCATTAAACCAGCTTTGAGGACTAGTAATATAAAAAAACACTAAATTATCGAAAAATAATGGACCTGCTTCATACGACCGGCTATACAAATGAACATTAGATCTATTTAGGTTTAGCTGATATTTTTTATTTAAGTTTGGAATATTTTTATATTTATTATAATGAATACTAATTTAATTAAGGAGATAATATACATAAAAAATATTAATTAAAATATTTTTTGTTATGTACGACCAACGGGTTTCATGCCGTAAGTCTTCGATTTACAAGAGTTAAGTATAAGGAATAAGAATTATATTTAATATCTTTGATTTTCATACAGATATTGCTGATTTTGATCTCATTATGATAGTAATATACGAAGGCTGAGTACTGGGCACGAAAAGGCTGATTACTGGATTTTGGCGGCTGAGTACTGGGAAAAAGTGCCATTTTTTGTTTAAACTAAATTATCGATACTTTAAGGATTCATGTTATGTTTTTTCTTATTTCGTTTTAAAACTGTAATTAACAGTTGATGTAACGATGTGATCCGTTCATTTATCCGACTTATCCTGAATAAATACCGACCGTTCACATTTTAAAAAGGCGTTATAAGGCTGACTACTGGTGCTTTTACCCCATATCATAATATTATACCATATATATAGGATATTCTTACATATATCCTATATTAGTTTGTAAACATACTTGTATATTAGTACCTAAATGTTGTATATTAAATTATATTTGCATTTGTATCTGTAATATTAAGTTAGGAGGATTTACATTGAAAAGTATTGTGGCAGAAATAGTTCTCATAGTATATGCATATTAGTTGGCCTAGGATTTTACTCACTTGTCGCACAGACGGAGATATTCAAACCGTCTCTATCTTGCCTTAATGTTGTTGACTCACAAAAAAGAGATGCATACAGCGACTTGTTCCTACTGTTACTGCCAAAGTTGGTTTGACAGACTATAACTTATTATGAATTTGTATAGTAGTAAGTGAGGAAAAATGCGCAAATACCTATACGTGTTTTCTTATGGAGCTATATTTACAAAAACCTTCATTACAATATTTAGGTATGAAATTTGCTTGCGGGAAATTCCGAATAAGCATTGCATTTTCACGTAGGTATGAATATGAAACAGGAAATGAAACGGACTCTTATCTCAATACTCTTTCATACAACCATTTGCTTTCATACTTTACCTAACGTAACATAATTATTACGTATGTTAGTTTTATGCATAATCGAAAACAGGTGCCCATATAATGACCAACCAAATTCACTGAAATCCCGCCCGAATTCTACTTACACGTCTTTGCTTTTAAACATCGAACTATCGCGTGCGTGTGTGCTAAACTACAGATTAGAACAATACACATGTAGTAGTTGTATCGATGTGTGCGTCTACCCTTCCTTGACCTACAGACGTCGACTATCATTCTAGGTCAGGACCACTACACACACTATACGGAGCGACCGTTTTCTCTTGACCCCCCTTTCCTCTCTTCCTCTACCTATTAAAGGAGCACCGGGTGTATTTCAATAAGGAAGCCCAGCTCAGAACATTCTGGACGTGTGATAGTGACTAGACGATCCGTAGACGGCGGCGGCGGTTTCGCGTTCGAATTTCAAACGCTCTGCGGTGTTCCAAGTTTGAATTTGGGCATAGTTTTAATTGGGGATGTGGGGATTATTCTAATCAGCCAGTTTCATGTAAATGAAATGGTTGTTTTGTTATTTACGAAACCTCTTATTATGTGTTTGTACAGACGGGAAGTTGAATTGTGTCTGAATGTAATAGAGTTGCTTTTAGTATGTTTTGAATAGTTGTAGATACGAGTGTGGGTTTTAAATTGGTTAATGATAACAAATTAAATAGGGATATATCAATGTGAATGAGGTTTTGGGCACATTAAGGTTTGATTGTTAGTATTATAAACTTAAGTAGCTATTGTATGTAAATTTGAGTTGACTTTGTAGGGTTACAAGCCGATAACGTAACTGTTTTGGTCGAACTGAAGTTATAGTAATGTACGTAATAAAGTGTACATTGTACTTAGTAAACGAGATTGGTAAAATAAAGTAAAAATTTGGCCTATTATACGGTAAGATAAAAAAAAACTTATTTTTTCCTCCATTAAGAATTAGAAAACATACGGTGATTTTTAAACAACACGTCTTTTGTCAGTAGTGTAGGTAAGCATAATTAATCACATTCTGACTAATTAAGACAAAAAGAGACCGCATGTTTCAGGGCTACGAATTCAATTAAAAGTTTTCTATATTTTTTTTATTCTTTCACTAATTGCATGATTGCATTGCATGCAATTGTCATACAAAAAAAACACTTTAAAACCCCTGGAAATATTTAAGGCAACATTAGAAAGGAAATATGTAAAATAATTAATTATTAGTTTGACAAAGTCAGACTAAAAAAAATGAACTTATTGTGATTTCTACAGTATCTAAAATGAAATAAAAGAAGTTATACTGAATGTTATTTAAAAAGTTATGTCTGAAAGTGTATCGATATAATATTTTTCTAACGCTGATGCAATGAATGCCAAAAATAAGCTCATTTTCATACTTTACTATTGTAACAACAATACTGTTTTAATAGTTTGGCATGGATTTGTCTCTTTTGTGCATAGTCAAAAAGAATCATACTGGCTTTTTCATATGCCAAAATTGCCACCACAAAAAAATAGATGTTTATACTTCTACAGCTTTCTACTCATTGCCATACTGGTTTTCCAGACTAACATTATAGTGTTCTAACAAAGAACCAGCCGAATTTTCAAATTTAAAAATAGAACGCTCTTTCGAATTTCGTCCATTCCTCTTTCGAACTGCAACGACGCTAGGATTTGCCAAAGTCAAGGGTTGGAATGCATCGGGGTGAACGACCGCCGAAACGCAACGCGCAAGGTCACGCACACTAGCGCAGCGCACACATAGACGGGCGGCCGTGAAATTAGAAATACTAGTGCTGGAGCGAGCCGATCGCCGATAGATTATCGATAGTTTGTACGAAGATAATCGATTTTGGTAAAATATCGATGTTTAGTTAGGTTGCTTTGTAATTGTCAACAAGTGAGTGCTAATCCATGACAATAATTATATTATTTCATGTGTATTTTACATAATCATTAACATAACTCTAATTGAATATACAAATATTGTCTATAGCAAAAATCAAATCATGTGAGTGGCTAAAGTAGGGTAAAGTAAGGATTAGATTAAAGTTAGCACCGCATGTGTGAATCTCTAGGAGTTACAGGCGTCCATACGCTACGCTAACTACTTACTATCAGGTAGGCAATAAGATTGTCACCGTTGTAATATAATATATAAACTAGAAATCTTGAAGACATTCATCAAAATAATCAATTATAAATCATATCTTCTAAATAATGGAGTCCAACGTACGTTTGAATTGAAAGACTGCAAAAAACAATTGCGCTATAAAACTAAGCGTTATTTAGACCTATTGTTCTCACAATAACAATTTAGAGTGCAATTACCATTGTTCACTCACAAAGGTTAATGACAATTAAGGCGAACTACTTTCGGAGTCATTCGATAGTTCAACGACCCCCGACAATGCTAAAGAACCGAAATTTTATACTTTGATATGAAATACTTTGAATATGCAATGTACATTTAATCCGGCCTGGCTGAATTAGCGATCGTTCACCGTCCAATGCAAATGGCCGACATGACTTAGCATGAAAATTACTAAGCGAACCTTGTAATACGTTGGTTACTGGAACAACGACCTTGTGTGATGAGGCATAAGGTACAGTTCAAATAAAGATTGAAACTTCCAAGTTTCTAGAAAAACAGTTTAAGTATGTGAACTGGACACCAAGTGTACCTATTATGTTTTCGTTGTAAATATTTATTACATGTGTGAAGTCTTTTAAAAAAATACAACTACTTGTTACAAAATATAATTATTTTCGTAGTGCCGAATATTCAAACTACTATTAATTTAGGTAAGTAAGTGCTGGGCGCCTGCTTAGTAAGCAAGGAAACGAGTACAGTAATTTTCTGGAAGTAAAGCTTAACATACTTAGCCCTTTCAATTCAAATTAACATTTAGATACCAGAACCAATAAAGCAGTATGTTTTATGGCTATTTTGTTATTCTAAGCATCGCACATTTGACTACAATGTGTTTTGCATTTAAAGTTACGTACATACCAACGCTAGTGCATTACCAAATTTAAATTACCATTGGCTTAGTATTTCACCTGCGAATTCTTGTGTAACCATAAGGACAGATTGGGACACAGCTAAATACTGTTACTTAGTAATGAGATCGTATCATTGCTTAAACTGTCCAAAATGTTTGTGTTCGCGCATATTTTTATTGCTTTGCGGCAACTATTTCACAATCTCTCAACATTTTAAAACTAATAGTTTGTTCATGGTAAAAAGGAATTTGTAACGATACAATTAACTAGCAATTAACAGATAAGGAATTTTGATTTCAGGTTTAGTTGTATCTACTCTTGCTGTGGAATGTATAAGTTCAAAAATCGTCATGTCATTAGAAATATATTTTAATATACGAGTATTTCTAATGGCTTTGATATTGAGAGTCACTGTGACAAGGTACGGATTTGTGCATTTATGTAATTTTCCACAATTGTACTTTCTTACTTACGTTCGTCCAATTATTATTCAACTACTTTGTTTATTTTTTTACTACCAAACGAATATGTATCGACATTACTGCGCCTTATCACAGATACCGGTACAGCTTCCTTACCCGCTGCAAGCTAGTCGTAGTCGATATTCTCAACCATCGATAGGAGCACATCCCTATAGAGTCGTTGCACTAGGGAGTGACTAATTTCAGTTTCACTACTTGTTTGCTTTGAGCTCTCATGGTTTATTTTCGTAATGTTAGGCTGGCGTACGTATTAGCACGTACGTATACGTTATATGTAATGTACACATATGAATAGACGCATATTTATGAAAATTTATGGCGTTCGATTGGCTACAGAGGTGTGGGTGTGATATTTTGTCTGTATGTTTTTGTTTTGGAGATATTTTGCGTTTGTTTATTTTATGAATTGCACTTTGGAATTTACGTGTAAATAAATTGCATGAAGGTATTAAAAATTGGGTGATAAAGGCACTAATTTTTACTGCATTATCAACACTATGTTAAAGCATAAGTAATTATGTCGACGCAATGTCTAAATCTTATATGAAACGTTAGATTAAGTTTTACTGTAAAGAAGATTATTTTTTGAGATACTTCGATGTCCATACATTTTTGAAACTGGTCGAATGTTTACAACAACCTGCCAAACAACATAGCAATAAAAATCCGGCGCAAAACAATATTACAAAATGTTCTATGGCAATCAACTTTTTTTTAGCGTTTTCATTTTTTTTTAATTTACAACGTATAACTTTTTCCAGACAATAATGTAATATAATATAATGCATGGAAACTTATCAGTAGAAGATATTTCAACAAACTACTTCGCTTATCATCGTCTAGTCACACCTAACCAACCAATTTGTACTACAGCTGGGCATTTTCACTTCTAGGAACACCCAATTAGCTTAACTCTCACAAAAAAGTTAACTTCTATATTAGTTTTGTAACGACAATTAAGCATGAAATATTTACGTAAATCCACTTTATTCATGTTTTATATTGCATAAACGCGTATTGTTTCTGGATTAGATGATAAAACATTATTTTTGTTAATATTGAATGCTTAGTTGTCGTTACAAAACTGACATCGAAGTTAACTTTTTTGTGAGAGTTAAGCTAATTTTCACTTCTAGGGACACCTGTCCCTAGAAGTGAAAATGCCCAGCTACGTTACTAAACTCAATTTGATTTAACTATCAGTTAGAATTGATTTTACACATGTTTTTGTTTATATGTACATATATTATCCTAGTTATGTCGTCACATTTTCAAATGGTACCTATCGGTAGACGAAATTTTAGTTTCATTTAACACACCCATTTTTCAGGGAGATTTCCATAATAAATACAACTTATGTGTAGATTTTTACGACCAAGACCTTCCAGACCATCCTCCTAATTAATGTTTTCATACTAAATGACATGTATCACGTGACATTTAGTATGAAAACAGCTCACCCCCGCCGAGCATTGCTCCTTATTTATAAACTTCTCCTAACTTAGTAAGCCGCTAAGTATTGTCTATCCCTTTCGGTCTTATCAATATGTAAATGTGACTGTAAGGAGTGTAAGGGACAAGCAATACTTAGCAGTTTGTTAAGTTAGGAGCATCGGTACTTTAGGATAAGGAAGAGGAAACTGCTATGCACATCCTCTGCTCCTACGGACCACTAATGTACGAAAGAAGTATTCACCTAGGTAGGCAGGTACTTCAACCTCACAAGGTACAGAATATTATAGCCTAAAAAATCTGGAATATTCCTAGACTCAACGGGTATTAGTAATGAACTATAAAACAGGGCTGCCACAATAGATCGCAACTGGTCGATGCAGCAAATTTTCTAGCCCTTATCTACAATAATAATAATAAGTTATGTGACGGCATTTACGGGGGCCCATCTAGTCGGCGGCGAGTCACCGCCTGCCTCGATAGCAAAGAGAAATCATTGTTATGGCAGGTGTCCGGACCTCTTTCCTGTAGTTCCATCTCTGATCCATCCATCCCCCATCACCATAACCCATTAGTCTTTTCCATCACTTTTCAATAGTCTCTATACGCCTGCTGGGACCGGTTTACGGATATCTAATGATGTGCCCGTGAATGGGTTGCAGTACCTACTGCAACCCATTCACGGTTGACACCTGTCAACAGCAAATTTCTCCAAAGGGTCTCTACGTGTTGGATCTATATCCCCGCGTAAGCCTGTGATTCGAAAGGAGATACAAATAATAATAATAAGTTAGAAGGCGTTTATGAATAAGGGGTAAGTGTTTCTAGACTAAAGTTCCAAACACACACACGCACTTTATAAAACGGTCAACAAAACATCAAACAACCTGTCGTGTCCTTACTTGGCAGCCATTTTGCCTTGGGCACGCGGAAACGATTTATATGACGCCGCCCGCCATTTTCCTTTAATGAGTGACGGACAAACACTCGTTGTTATTACTTTATTACGGGATATTGGAGTTAAAATAGTACATTACTACAAAAGTGCGAAAAACAAGACATTCAAAACGAGTGGCGAGTAAATCGACACGAGATACGAATTTCCTTTTTGCACGTGTCTCGTGCGACGTTTTTAGTACAGATGACCCTCCGAAGTTTTTGACCTGACGTAAAATGAGCCACTTCTCGTATTAGCGCGTAATAAAGGCGCCATCTGTACTAAATTAGTACATTACGACACAAGTGCGAAAAACATGAAATTTTTGAATATGTGAGTAGCTATGAATGTGTATTCATGAATGGGTGAGAATAATTAATTACGGATAAACGAATTATAGCATTTAGAATTTGTAGTTTTAGTTATAGGTTAATTTTAGGTACCTAATTTGTATGTTAGCAGTAAATTGTAACTATTATAATGTTATATAAAAATAAGGGTTTATAGTACTTATAATTAATCGTCTAATATAGTTAAATAACTGCTTTACTCATTCGATATTTGAATATTCGAAACTATAAATAACTAAAGTCTACATTCGTCCGCCTCACGGAATAGTACAACGACATTCATATTGGCTAGGTCACGAATGGTTCCTAGAATATCTATGCGTCATCGGTCTATTACGAAACCAATAGCGATGGGCGACTAACTATCTTTTCTTATTCGAATAACAAAATAGTAGTAGGTATACTAGTTCCGACAATAAGGGTTTTTGATACTTTTTCTTTCAGTATGGGGCGGTAAGATGGCAACACTCTGGCGTATGGTTCAAAGAACTGTCATAATAAATACGCGTGTTCAATATTCTGTATATTTTTAGGTTTATTTCTTCTTAAAACCATTACTTTAGGAATATTGATTATCTAGAGTAAATTGTTCCAAGTCAATTCCCATGAAATGAAAAAAGTTCTAGTAATTTTCTTTAGTACCAGTGACTTTGCGCCCCTGTTTTAGAACTCAATTTTTAGTTCGGAGACGCTTTACTAGTCGTAAGCCATTACAAAATCAACAGAATTCCAAATACAATAGAATTTCGATATTTTTGGACCAGTACCTATAAATAGTATGACTCTGACAGCTGTTTGGACCAGACGCCTACTCTAGTGCCGCCTGGTGGCAGAAAATTATCGAAAAATTAGGGTTTTTGAAGGGGTATGAATTCTGTGAAATTAATTTTATACCCTCTCTAACCTATGAAGCAGTGACTTTTGACTTCAGTCGAATGGTTTTTCGAAAAAATCTAATAATTTGAATAAAATCATTCGAAGTCGCCCAATAGCTATACGCTACAACGCACGCCACGCATACAAGCACGTGTACGTGCTGCACAGTTGCACACGCATTCGGTATGGCTCGACCTTTAATAGTACATTTGCATCATACTTCACTTGAACACTAATATAATTTGGACCAAATGAAGGGTCCACGGAAAAAACATGTCTAGTGCTAAAAAAAAATCAGGGCAAATACACACCTTATTCTGTTTAAGTAAGGTGTTTTTTCCTTCTGTAATTTGAATTGACTAGACACGTTCTTTCCGTGGACCTTTCAAATAGGTATTTTCTTCTATAACTTCAAAACTTTATTGTGTTAAGCTTATAATATTTGTACTTAATTTCTTTAAATTCATATGTATGTTATTTTAATGCTGTTTCTCCTGCTACCGTTTCTCGTTTACATTATGCGATGAACAAAACGACAAATGTATGGAAATTTTAGGAAACAGGTACAAAACTTGTTTCAATGCACTTTTGACTTTAACGGAATTAACGGTATGACAAATGCATATTAATTTTAGGATATTTAAGGCCAAGAAACTTTGGATTGTGAGACAAAAATACTGAAAACCGTTTAACGTGTTAAGTATATTTTGTTTCAAGGAAGTATATAATTTGAATGGAGGACCCAATCCAATACTGGTACCTAATAATTAGTGATTCGGCCGTGTGGTGACGGTAGTAAGAATACATTTGTCACCACCCCAACTCTTCCCACTGGTGTCGTAAGAGCCGACTAAGGGATTGAAGTGTCACTGACCATTTTTGATAGAATATTGATGATGGGCAGCAGCGTCAACATAGTGGACACATTACAGCGATCGCTAGACCGCTTGCCCAGCGTGGCGAATATGGGCATTTACCTCCTAATGTATAGTTAATACGAGAAGCCTATGTCCAGCAGTGGACTATTATAGGCTGATATGTGGCAGCTCATGCTACGGCTATAGCAACCGTACCATGAGTTAGCAAGTCTCGCTTACGTTCGCGCTCGCTTCAATAAATACAGTGTGAAAGTCTGCAATATGTATCGGGCAAATAACCTTAAGGTGGCGACTGACTAGTAACATTTGGGTGTAATGTAACGTGATACAACACGAGCATTACAACAGTCAGTGCAGCGAGCCGAGCCGCTCGCCGCGAGCACTGCGTGCTCCACTCGGCTGTCGGTTTTTACGCGAATCCCTTTGAGTGTTACATTACAAGTCAGTACAGGTTCGCTAGTTGCCGCGAGAGCATTTCTACCGTCATTTTGTTTGTGAACTAGATTTTAATAAAAAACTAAATATGGAATGGGATAGAGAGAAAGTTTTATCATTTATTGACAAATACAGAGAAAAGGAAATACTGTGGGATCCCACGAATAAAGATCATTTCAATAAATTAAAAAAAACGATGCGTGGGAAAAATTACCTGACGAAATGCAAATTACAGTTGATGAGGCCAAGAAAAAAATATCCAATATAGTTTCATATTTTTCTTCTTGTTTTTCATATAACAATAACCTAGTAAAATAAGTGAAGAACACGCGACCTCTATATCTGCCATTTTTAAACAAAATGGACGGAGCACAAATGAACAGAGCGCTCACGATGAGCGTTCGTCGCATAGCCGTAATGTAACTGTAATGCAACATGCTCGCTTTGAACGATACATTACAAGCAAACGTTACAAGTCAGTCGCCACCTTTAATGATAGATAACCGTTCAGATATTTTTGAGTACCCTGGCCGCTTCGATATATCTGATGGCTATTGTATATAGGAATTTCGACCGTCCAATATGAAGGATAATGGATATGTACCTAGCAATGTACCGAGGAGAAGTTTCGTAAGTCGTGAAACTTCTATAGAGAATGTTTTCAGCAATTCTAATTTTACAAGCAATCTAATCATACCCAAAACTGCTATGCTATTCTCTTATTCACACATTCGACGCTGCGTTCGTCAACGAGCTCGACGTCGAGACAGCCTTGTCTAAAATCCTAGCTGTTTGATTTGACATTAGGAATCGAGGCTGTGAGCGAGGTTGTGGGCGAGTTCGTCGCTGTTTTTCGTTAGAGAATACGATGTTCGTACATTAAACGTCAAACTCTCGACGCAGTGTAGTTCCAGCTCACGCCGCATTCATCGCCGAGCACTAGTGTCGTTTAAAGTACATTAGTGAATACCATTTTTAGGCTTGACGCTGCCGCAGCGCTGACACAGCGCTGACAACAAGGCGGTTTTCTTAGTGAATAACACTGCTGGTGTATACTTTTTAAGGTATAGGTACTTTATGCCTTGTTTACTCAATTGTGAAATACAATTTTGTTCATAATACCATTTTATAAGTTCTCATGGAAACATTCTCAATGAGAACTTACTCTTAAATTCTCATGAAAATTCACGAAAATTTCCGAGTATATTACCGCAATTTTAAGAATGTGTTGCAACTTGTACATTGCTATATGTATCTATATTTTATGAATGTAAGTTCTCAGTACGTAAGTTTTGAGTTTAAAGTTCTTACCACTGCTGATAACATATGTATCAGTTTATTAAAGAAGATGCATCATATAGCAGACACCTAGCTCTAAGTGCAATGAAATACCACTATGCATCTCTAACAATAATGACATGGCGTTTATATTCGTCCTCGTAGACTAGGCATTGACATTCGTCATTGGCTAGGTCACGATTTCTTAGAATATTCGTCATCTGTTATAGAAAAATGTATGCTACCTACGAGTGCAAGAATGAGATGCAAATATTTATATGTGCAACTCGCTCGCACCTAAATAATATTTAGTCTCGAAAACCGCCTTGTTAGTCAAAACCACGGGAATATCAAAATTTCTATGGGAATCTGGTTGCCCTGAAAACCAGCGCCATAACTAAAGCCCTTTAGTTATCGGCATATGCTGAGTGACTTCCATTTTGATGCTTTGTACTTAGTTTGAGCTTTAACAAAGATTAAGTTTTCTTTTTGTTTCTATTTTTAGCATCAAATAAACATTTTTCATTTCATTTCATTAATTTCATTGCATATATATACTCTGTCTACGTATAGCAACCACTATCGGTAAAAGACGGTAAGTAAAAAAAAATGTACGCGCGAAGAGTTGGCTTCCTAAACAATTTTTTTTTTATTGACACCAGTTTTTTGACACAGTATAGCGAGCACTTTATGCTTATTTTTTATTAAGGCACCTTTTTTACCGACTGTGACTTTTTGACAATACTATAACATAAAAAATTATGTGTTAGGCACTATGTACAATGACCAATGCTTGGCGGGGGTGAGCTGTTTTCATACTAAATGACATGTATCACGTGACATTTAGTATGAAAACAGCTCACTCCCTTCGAGCATTGATAATGACATGTATTATTATATACAGACACATATATCTCAGCCTCCGTAGCCGGGATTCGAACCCGGCGAGGGTATTATTTGTGTATTTATTTATCACAAATATTTGTTCCTTGGTCATGGCTGTCTATGTATATAAGTAAAGTAGCTATATGTATCTATCTATTATATATATCGTCGCCTAGTACCCACATCACAAGCCTTAATTGAGCTTTCCGTAGGACTAGGTTGATTTGTGTAAGAGGTCCCAAGATATTTATTTATTTATTTATATCTGGAGGAGCTCAGTCTTTTGAGTAGGTAGTTTTAGACCAATTTTAAAATTCCTTGTTTATTAATTTTGTCTTGATCGTACCTATTTGAGGATTCTAGAAAATATTTGTGATAATTACCTATTTGACCTTTAGACAGTCTCTATTTATTAATGGTTTTACCTATGAGACCACTTTTAATACAAATATCCTGTTTCTTCTATTTATCTATAATTTACATTCAATCGTTACTATGTAAACTAGCGAAAATTTTGCATCGGGTACCCTATTCATTTTTGTAGCTAATAGTAGAATGACATTAATGACTTGCAAGCAATTATACTCTATTTAACCAGATTGCTTTTTTGCTGGTGGTAGGACCTCGTGCAGGGTCCGCCTGGATAGCTACCACCGTCTTACCCGTTAACCTGCCTCTAAATATGTTGTGTTTCGGTTTGGGGGTAAGATAGCCGGTGTAATTATTGACATAGATAGACGTGTTTGCCTCGTAGAGAGGCGAAACACGTGTCGAGTATAGTGTTATTGGTGGTGGTTTGTTATAGTTATTTGCGTATTTATTTTTGCGGCGGGAGGGTGGGAAAATTAATTGCATGCAAAAAATACGCAAGTAATTATAGCGGGTTACACTAATTAGCTACACATTCTGTATCGCGGAAGAGCAAAGCAATATTGTTCATCCTTTCATAGATAGACGCAATCCATCTAAGTCCTCAGGGTAGGCAGCGTATAGGCGATTTTTTGGTCACTATGTCCATGGGCCTCAGCTCCTGCTTTCCATCAGGTGCGCTGAGAGCTCAGTTGTCTACCTTCGTCACATAAGAAAAAGCTTGTCAGTAAAAAAGGCGGCGAATAAAACAAAGACTAAGCGGTAAATGTTAGTTGTCCATAAAAAAAATGAATTCGCTGCCAATTTCTACTGAGAAGCTGGTTCGATAGAGTACAAGTATATATCTAAATTCTGTTTAGAAAACTATGAATATTAAACTTTATAAACTATATTTTGGGTAGGGTTTTACTCAATTAAGGCATCGATGGAGAGAAACATACCGCCATTTACTTAACGCTAATGTTTTTAGATCCCAAAAAAAAGAGATGCATACATATTTTGTGTCTTCTTTTACTGCCAAATTGGGTTTGTCAGACTGACAACACTGTGCACGATATCACGCAGCTGGGGCCCGTTTATAATAGGCCCCTGATATAACTGATTTTCATCTTTTTCTTTAAAGTGTACCTGCCTGATTCATATAGTATTAGGATCAGTAGGCTTATGATGGTTCCGTGTTAATCGTTAATCGACGTTGCCGTCACGTTCTTATGGTGCGTTTAAACCAAAAGAGCATTCGCTGTTCTAGCGCCCGTTCTACGAAATCAACCAATCACGTTTTGTGTACCGATCGAATTTCGTAGAGTGGGAGCAGAGAACAGCGAATGTTCTTTTAGTTTGAACGCACCTTAACAAGTATGCAAGAGCGAAAGTGACGCATAGTACGATAAATGGATAAAACGGGACCATCATTTGCCATGTAAAATGTGTGTTGTTAGTTCTCCTTTTCACTATTCAACTCGTTCCATTCAGACACGATTAGGACTTGTAGGAAAGTAATGGCAAAAGTATATCTCTCTTTGTATTTTCCAATTCAGTAGCTCTTTAAACCTAACTTGTTTCGCCTTGAGACTTGTTTACAACTCGTTACTCACCAAAACCTTTGTGCAACCCTCTTATTCAGCCAATCTTATCGTGCGTCTGACAATTAAAAGCAAAACCAGTAAAACCTAAACTTAAAAAAATACTAATGCACTGTCTAGCTCACCTTCGAAAGAGTAAAAAGACAAACTGCATTATTAAACCCGCAGGCCATTTTGAGCCGTGTCCCAAATAACTTGAGGATGGAAATAGCTTGAACGATTTAATAAAGCAATACTTTAAAGGCAGTCTAAATTAGGGCTTAACTCTTCGGAGAAGAGCTCAAAATCATACAAGAGAATTTGTTTTTGTGGTGGTCTCGACTCTCAATGATTCCTAACGAGCGAGCTGCTACTTTAAATCTATAGATTTAAATTCAAAATTCGAACGCGACGCGCTACGGAACAAACGACCGTTCGAGTCTAGTGGTAAACAGCCAAAATGCATCGAGGTCGTTGAACCCCGCGCAGCCAAGGACAGCGTTCCATTTTTAAATTTGATGCTAGCGCCAATAGAAGGCAGAATCTAAGGCCCGCCATCTTGCTTTTCGCGGGAATATTTTTTATCGCGGTTTGTTTTAAACACTTTTTTTTAAACAATGGCGTCGACGTGTATTATTTTCGGCGTAATTAGGGAGCGGTAACGAGTTGTCCGTTCGTTAGGTTTGTTTATAAAATAATAAAGTTTTCGGTTCGACAGTTGGGGTTTCATGAGGGATTTCTTTGTCTATTATAATGATGGGCTGTGGAGAATAGTGGAGTCACCTTTTTGACTTTTTCTCGGGTGAACAAAGGATGGAATATCCTTGATTGTTAATGGCCATTGAGGCCACATTTTTTCTAAGGCATGTTATGGATCACAATGACTACTCCAAGCAATGTACAAGTGGCAGAATATTCTTTAAATCGCAGGAACGTATTCGATAATTTTCATGAGAATTTAATAGTAAATTCCCAAGGAGGATGTTTTGAAGACAATGTATAATTTGTTTTAAATTTTTTTTGTACAGATGGCGCCTTTTTTACGCGCTAGTGCGATAAATGACTCATTTTACGTCAGGTCCAAAACTTCGGAGGGCCATCTGTACTAAAAAAAAGGAAATTCGAGTTTCTATTTTTCGCACTTGTCTCGTAATGTACTATTTTATATCGCAAATAAGTAAACAAGGCAGTAAATATAACTCATGAGGCATGTATTTAGTACGGTCTTGGCTTGATTAGATTATTTGTTGATTTTTTAGTTTTCCGAGAACATTCTCTACAGAATTTTTGCAACGTATGAAGTTATTAGTCGGTATAATGCTACTCCAATCGAATATTGTTTAAGTATATTGAACAGTAGGCTTATAATGATCCGTGTTTAATCGTTTGTCATTATTGCTGTCACGTTCTAACAAGTATGCAAGTGCACGTAAACGAGTGAGTAGCCATTTTCCAAAGCCTTCCCAGCGTGGCGATTCTATAATCGCATTTACCTCCTAATTCGTCTATGCGCATAGTTAATAGGAGAGGCCTACGTCCAGTAGTGGACTATCATGGACTGATGATGTTGAAAGGAGCTGCATTCACGGACCCACTATGCTACTCTGTAGTAAAATCAAGGTTGCGGAACCCTAAAAAATTAACATTGTAAAGGATCAATTCGTTTACGATACAGTTAGCCCAGACAGACGGACATGCTTCGCGGGCAACCATTACCATTTTAATGCAACGATGGTTTAGATACGGGTCGTTTTCAAAAAAATTGTATACCATTCGTTGTCAGCCTCCGTAGCCGAGTTGGTAGTGACCCTGCCTACGAAGCTGGAGGTTCCGGGTTCGAATCCCGGCGAGGGCATTATTTGTGTATTTGTTTATCACAAATATTTGTTCCTTGGTCATGGATATCTATGTATTTAAGTATCTATATGTATCTATCTATTATATATATCGTCGCCTGGTACCCACATCACAAGCCTTAATTGACCTTACCGTGGAATTAGGTCGATTTGTGTAAGATGTCTCAAGAAAAAAAGTTATTCGTCAGTAGACAACTAAAATAATATAAACAAAAAGTCGACTTCGTCGCGCAGCCATGGGAGGTGGCTCATGAAAAAGTTCCTCATTTACAGAGCGAAACATGTAAGTTTTCGACTTAAATCGTTGTAAGCCCACGTGAACACTGTACAGTCAAGTGCAAAAATAAGTATCGAAAGAATCCGCTCATAAATATGTTACGACGTTCTAGTAAAACTCACCTTAGTAAGTTTAGAAAACGTTACCACGATATAGACTATCCGTCCTTCTTTTATTCATACAGTTATTAAGGGACGGAAAGTCTATCTCGCGGCGACTAGTTACAAGTTGATATACGATTCTTTCTTTTTGAATAAATGAATTAATCGTACATACACGTTCCCGAATTTTCATTAGGAAAATATTTTTTCCATTATTAACCACTTTACTCTAAAATTGCAAGCGTTTATGGGCTACGGTAGCCGCTTATGTATACATCCTAACACTTCAATAGTTACAACAAAACTGAATCATTCCCAAAAGTCATATCTGCCTTTTCTTAAGCGATGTCAGCCCTTTTGCACACTAATTTAAAGGTGTTTTTTGCGTTCATAATATTGACAAGTTAATTTTGTAATATATACTTTTTAGTACAGATGGTGCCTTTTTTAGGCACTAGTGCGAGAAGTGTGTCATTTTACGTCAGTTCCAAAACTTCGGAGGGCCATCTGCACTAAAAAACGTCGTACGAGACACGTGCAAAAACGAAATTCGTACCTCGTGTCGATTTAAAACACTACCTATCGGTCGTATTTTAAAATATCGACACTCGTTTCGAATTTCATGTTTTTCGCACTTGTAATGTACTATTTACAGAATGTGAAGACACATAAGATATATAGACATACCTTACAGTAAAACGCCTTAAGTTTCCGAACAGACTGTAATTATTGGTATTAGTAATTACACTCGGCAGCTGCGCCCGCGCCTGTTACTTTTAAAATCTCGTATGATATTTGTTTATGAGCAGAGGGCTATCGAGAACTTCCAAAATCAATTTCGAGAAACTATCTCTGTCAAATGACACCTGAGGAGATGGATTCTTTCAATTTTTTTTATTAGAAATTTGTAAGAACCTAATTATTAGCTCATGGTGGTTTTGAAAAACGGCATTTAGTGTTTTAGTCACACACACATTACACATCATCAGCCTATGATAGTCCACTGCTGGACATAGGCCTCTTCTAGTAACTATGCGTATAGACGCATTAGGAGGTAAATGCCCATAATCGCCAAGCTGGGTAAGCGGATTGGCGATCGCAGTAATGTGTCCACTATGATGACGCTGCAGCCCATCATCAATCTTAAAAAAATATCAAATAATGGTCAGTGACACTTCAATCCCTTAGTCGACTCTTACGACACCCGCATGAGGAGTTGGGTTGGTGACAAATGTATTCTTACTGCCGTCACCAAACGGCGAGTGTTTTAGTATTTCTTTTAAATATACATTAAAACTGTACGCAAATATAATTCTAAATGGATTTAGAATACTACTTACAATACGCTCACGATGACAGAACAAACCGATCTACCTTTATCACGCTTTAAAAATAATTAAAAATATGGCGTCCGTTAAAAATAACCTCATTTACGCACAACCCGTTATGAATGAAATTTAGAAATAGAACACCGTATTTAGAAATAGAACTGTCACAGTTTTCATTTATGAATGAAACGCCCACGCTTATGAGCAACTTTTTAAACCTTATTTTCAAAGGCGTAAGGTCCACTATTTTCACAGATGGTCAGTTTGTTGCTACGGGGCTACGCTCGTAGCGTAGATTAGGTCTATGCTACGAGCGTAGGCCTATTCTACGGCGTAGGCCTAGTAAACGTAGCATGTTGATATGTAGCTATTTTCTAATACATAGTTGCTAAACGCTATCCCTTTTATTCACATCTCCTAACTTATTGTTAGCGAGCCGCTAAATATTGTTTGTTCCTTTCAGACTTACCAATATGTCCACAAGAGTGAAAAGGACAAAAAATAGTTAGCTGCTTGTTAAGTTAACAGGAGTTTATAAATAAGGGGGTAAGCCCTTTACATATTCATAAAGGTCTCCTAACTTAGCCGTTAAATGTTGTTTGTTCCTTTCGGCTTCATCAATGTGTCTGTAAGACCGTAAGGGACAAACATTACCTAGCGGTTTGGTAACAAGGTAACCCTCTTATTCATAAATGTCTTATAATCCAGCTCGTTTATCGATATGTGATAAATTGGAAAGGGACAAACGTTATTTATCAGTTTAGTAGATAAAGACCGTGGCCGTGTGTTGACGGCAGTAAGAATACATTTGTCACCACCTCAACTCCTCCTGCGGGTGTCGTAAGAGTCGACTAAGGGATTGAAGTGTCACTGACCATTATTTGATAAAAGATTGATGATGTGCAGCAGCGTCATCTGGACACATTTTACTGCGATCGCCAATCCGCTTGCCCAGTGTGGCGATTATGGGCATTTACCTCCTAATGCGTCTATACGCATAGTTAATAGGAGAGGCCTACGTCCAGCAATGGACTAACATAGGCTGATGATGATGAGTGAAAGAGACAAACAATACTTTGGTAGCTATGATTTTCGTATATTTAAAACCGTAGTCGATTCGATTGCAAAAACTTTGTAAATAATTAAAGCCTATTCAATCGTCAATTGTGTTACGAATCGAAATTAAGTCATACTAATTATAGTGTGTAAGGAACAAATGTTTGTGACAAATAAATACACAAATATTGCCCTCACCAGGGCTCGAACCCGAATCCTCCAGGGTCATTAACAACTAGGCTACGGAGGCTGATATACAATGCTAGGTAGGGGTGAGCTGTTTTCATACTAAATGTCACGTAATACATGTCATTTAGTATGAAAATAGCTCACCCGCGCCGAGCATTGTGATATATTAACAAGAAAAAAATAAGTTATTCACTAACGGCCGAAGCGGGATTCTAAACGACGTCCTATCGAAAATACATTCTGTATACCAATATAGTTAATCACTAAATTAAAAAAAACGACTTCAACCGATTTCTCCAAACTCCCATCATCAGACCCCAACTTAGTGCCGAAAGGACCATCTCAAGACTAAGCACGATCGATAAAAAAAATTGAAATATGATTTTTGTAAATATCGAATAACACTCATATAAAAATAGTCAAATTGATAACTTTCGCCTTTTTGAAGTCGGTTAAAAAGTGTTCTGAAGTCCACAACGTGCGTACCCCGCGCTCCCCTATGGCGAGTGACGTCACACTGCACTGCATGCACTATTTATAAGTGCATCAATGCTGTTGACAATTGCAGACATATTGGAGCTTCGCTGCTTGGTTATCACAATGCTTTTTATTTATTACTGTCTGCGCTGTCTAGTTTTGCTATAAGATGTATTAAACAATCCTTTAAAAAAGTATTAAGTATCGTATTTTGATTCGAAGGAAGCATGATGAAATATAATTTTTCATAACATTTTGCGTTTTTTACCGCACTAGTGCGAGAAGTGGTAATTTTTTTGTTAGTTGTATCGCTTTCAAACACTCCCTTCGGGCGTGATGTAATTACTTCGTTTAGAACATCGTTTCTTTCGTACTTGTATCATTATGTACTATTTCTCAAAAATGTACAGCAATGTTGACTTTGTTGGTCAGAACGTAGTACGAGAAGTTAAACTTTATCGGTCGCACATAATTTTTTTAAATGTATTACTTTTTAAACCTTTGCCGGACTGTTTTTCGACCCGGCAATGTTGCATACAAATTCCATTATAGTCTAAACTTTTAAAAGTTTTAGCGGACAGATTTAAAAAAGGGCACAGATCGTAAACAGCCCTAAATAATTACTGCGAATTGTAAGTTGACTCGAATAGCTTCCATATAAAACAAATAATTATGTTTTCTAGAAATGAATAAGTAACTAATAAGCACAATATGCTTATTAGTTAAATAGTTAAGATCATATGTTTATTAAAATAAAATGAGCTTTTCAAGTGAAGAATACCCGACAATATTTTTTTTTTACCATTTTTGAGAAAAGCACTATATTCGACTCAG
The DNA here is from genome assembly GCA_025490895.1 of Thaumatotibia leucotreta. Taxonomy (NCBI): domain Eukaryota; kingdom Metazoa; phylum Arthropoda; class Insecta; order Lepidoptera; family Tortricidae; genus Thaumatotibia; species Thaumatotibia leucotreta. Next base: position 41,610 of record JALPQI010004883.1, read on the forward strand.
CCGCATGGACTTATGCAGGCTTCAGATTAAATCTCGCAAGCTCCGCCGTTTTAACTAAATCTTCAGCCTGCAAAAGGGTCCTTGCCGGCCTCGACAATAATGAACTATTGTTTATTGCATTACTCAAGTGTTTTGGGTGAAGATGTAGTTCTACTAGAATTGGACGGTCGCTTGGTATGTGCAACTGTGTTGTCACATTTTTTTTTTCTTTCTTTCAAATATTAAATTGAATAGCAACACACGATCATTCGTACTATAATTTACTATAAACCAGCTATGCTATTCTTGTGGGCGAGTTCGTCGCTGTTTTTCGTTAGAGAATACGAAGTTCGTACATTAAACGTCTAATTCTTGACGCAGTGTAGTTCCAGCTCACGCCGCATTCGGCGCCAAGCGCTAGTGTCGTTTAAAGTACATTAGTGAATACCATTTTTAGGCTCGACGCTGCCGCAGCGCTGACACAGCGCTGACAGCAAAGCGGTTTCCTTAGTGAATAACACTGCAGGCAATGTTAGGCGTGAAGGCAAAGTTATGCCTGTTTACGGTGAGTACTTGTACAGGGTTAGAGGCTGCTTGGTATGTAGCGAAGAAAGCGCTTCGCAGGAAAACATGCGCTTGCATTGAGGTCAAGGCGGCGACTTTCGAAACCGCAGGGCTGCCACTAAATATATGTATATCCCGATAAAACATTCTTGTATTTTTTTTACTGTTTTATTTCAAAACTGTACAATTGCTATCCATAAAGGACTATGGGCAGAAATGTCCCCACCCACCAACAGAAATGAAACATGTCTCATTTCATAGATGATTTGTTACTATGACGAGGATCGCCATATGTATGGGGTTTTCTTGGAAAACCGTGTTTTGTTTTTACATATTTTTTGCTCATTTAACTGCAAGTTTTTTTTTTATTATACTATATGATTGATAGACAAGCATGCGGGGCTGCGTGATTGTAAACTGTCACCGCAGCCTAAAGACTGATGTAACAACTCATGGTTATCACATACGCGTTACCGACCATGTGACGTAAAGATTTTATGCCACAATACCCAGTAATTGCACTGCCATGTCTCATCCTTCAAACAAAACACGGTTTTTCAAGAAAACCCCATACATATGGCGATTCTCGTCATACTAAAAAATCATCAGTTTGCCAAGATGTATTGAATGAGGACGTGGGTTGAAAGCCCACCTCCGGCGTTGGTAAACTTCGGTATTTTTTCTTTGATGTGTGACATCTAGTATTTAAATTAATGTAATGGATACTAATATCAATGTATACATTGACATTTAATGCTTGCATATAATATAATATGTTAATACGTATAGAACAACTATGATGATTTATCTCTGAACACATTTAGCTGGTGGAACTCAGTCTGTGACAACCCTATTGAATTGCCTGCATAAAAAAGTGTTTATCTGTTTCTCGAAAAGCGTGAACTTATATTACGTTGTGAAGATAAAAAATCTCGTTTCACTTTTCGGAAGCAGTATAAGTTGATTTCACAGTAGAATACAATAAAACAATACCATTACAGTCTTAGACAAGTTGCCAATCGCTAACGCTTAATCGTCAATCGTAAACAAAAGGCAGCTAACTCTCCTTGTCGCACTAATATGTAAGGGTGACAGAGAGGGAAAACTACGATACGCTACTAAGCGCTAGCGATTGGCAACTTGGCTAAGCATTTTGTAATAAATTGCATCGCCCCAACATAATTATTCCCGTGGGTGTTATAATAGTCAACTAAGGGTTTGAAGCGTCAGTGGCCATTCATTTATAGGGCAGCAGCGTCATCATAGTGGACACACTACTGCGATCGCCAATCCGCTTGCCCTGCGTGGCGATTATGGTCATTATCTCCTTATGCGTGAGCGCGTAGGTAATAGGAGAGGCCTATGTCTAGCTAGAGAGGAGCTTGCTTAGGTCTTCGTTATCAAGTACTAAACCTGTATACGTTAGTTAAATTGTATTATCTAAATCGAATAACAGAATACAGGTTTTTAGTATGTTTACCACCCAATATACAACCAGCAAATCATAAAAAAGACGGTTAGTAGATATTTTTGATTCAATGAGTCATTTGTATGAGATATGACCTTTTTTATTACTGAAGTGATTATTAAATAGGTATTGAAATAAGTACATAGTAACATAAACGGCAGAATTTACAGTTGCCAACCCTAACGCCCTTCCCTAATTGTCCTTGTATGGCGCTGGGCTTTATTTATAGTTTTAAATTCACGCCAGCTTAGCTTACACAGAAATTATACTACGACCGCATGCTATCCAGTTCATACGTTTGCCAATAGATGGCGCGGCTAGGATCTCTGAGTCACGCTATTGATTTTGTGTGATGATATTTCCCATTGATTACTTAAGACAACGCAGCAGGGCATTTCGATAAATCTTTGTGCGAAATATTGAATTAATGGTTCAAATATTGATGAATGTGTAAAGCGAAAATTGTAGGTTTTTGGGTAAAAGCTCTGTAATAAACTAGCAAATAGTAAATAACAAACCCTACCCCATAATCAAAGGATTCTATGTAAAATTTTTGGGGTAGTTAAAACTGGACATTATCTCAATGTGACAATATTCAAATTTCAAGTTGATAAAAATGCAACATAAACCCTAATGAGGCCACGAAGTTCAAATCATACGTCATAACTAGATTTTTTCTATTTATTAGATATTGAGAACTTTCGACGAAGCGGATCGATAATAAGTTTAAGCTCGCTTCATTATTTACGAATGTATGAGCATATAATTTATGAATATGACGACGCTTGCTTTGAAAGTATATTGATGTATTTTTAGTCACGTATGAGTGAGCTTGTGATCTACTATACAATATGCCCATGAGGAATGGGAAAAAATTCAACAGATGATTTCTGACCAAATTTGAAGTTAAAAATGTCATATGAAGTTTTCGGATTCAGTCTATTTTAAGAGAAAATTAGATTTTTTCTTAAAATCGTGTTAGACCGTTACGCTATGATAAATGCATTTTAAGAAACGATTTTGTCACCATGTTGTCTACGTCTTGTCACACTTAATTGACAGACATCAACTTAACAAAAATATCTTTAATTACCTAGAAAATGTAAAAAAAAACCTTTAAAGTGCATTTTTTGCGATAGTTTGATTTTGTGTATTAAAGCATTCAAAACATCAAAACAAACTAAAAAATATATATTTTTTATTGCAGATTTGACCAAAACTCATTTAAAATTTTTTGCTTCTTTTAGTCTCAGGAATATAATACAAATACAAATAATTTATTCAAACGTAAGCACATGTTTACAATTTTCAAGCGTTATCCAGTGGGCTCCAAACTAGGCTGAGCCTGTATCTTGGGACCCACACTGAGTTGGTTAACATTAGCAAGTACATACAGTATTACACGTTACAAGCAGCAAGACATGAAATTTGGATATAGGTACTTAAGGAAAAACAACCAAATATATATGAACTGTTAACAATCTCGCAAACAAAATATAAATATTAAGAACAATATTAAAATAAAATATGTGTACATGTGTGTTGTGTGTGTGTGTATGTGAAAGCGTTTGTGTAAATGTGCCCTTAGAGAGTTAATAATGAGTATTGTGTGATGTACCATTTGTAATGTTTTCAGTGCAACCTCAAACGTGTGCGCACAGAATGTCTTCCGTTTCATAATACGACATAGCTGTTAGAATTTTTCCCGTATATCTATTTTACTAGAGTATTTTTAACAAAATCAAGCCACATCATCCCTTTATCCCGGCCTTTATTCAAATCACCTATAACCTTTAGCTGCACATTAAATTCCATAATAATCGCCAACCAAATTGCACTCTCAATGACTAACTTGCAGACTGCAATAAAACAAGACAATGATGCGTGCGCACATCTACACCAAAACGTCGTAACTACATTCAATTGACTTGTAACTTAAGACCTTTTAGCGTGGTACGCGTGTGCGCGTCTCGGGAGCGAAACGACATAAGCGCATGAGTTTTATATGTGATTTAAGACCTTTTGACTTGGTTTGCTTGTATAGGCCGTTTGCAAACTTCAAGGTTGTCTCGGTACCTTTTCCTTATGCATTTAGCTGCGTCTACGCATGATATTTAAATTTGAAACGACGTACTTGCAATAGTAGTTTATGGGACATACGTCTTTTTGTGTATGTAGTTGGAAATGGATAAAATGGATTGACAATAAAATTAATAAATATGTTTGATAAGGTTTTACTTCAAAGTAAATAAAATGGTGACAATAAATTAATGGAAGCTTGCTGAAGATGGATTTAAAGCAGTTCGACTATAATACAAATATAAATAAAAAATAAAATTGAGAACATACAATTTGTATCTGTCTTTTGCAAGTATTAAATACTAGCGCTAAAACAAGACTGCCATAGTTAAAAAAAAATTATGCCACGTGTTTGAATAATGCAGTTGGACAATAATATAAATAAGTCAATACAATAACAATAAAATTGAGAGCATACAATCTGTATACTGTCTTTTTCTTTTTCAAGTATTAAATACTAGTGCTAAAACAAGACTGCCATAGTTAGGTGAACCTCAAAATAATAACATTTAAATATAATGCCACGATGTGCCAATTTTTCATAGTACGAGTAACACTTGGGATTTGATAAACTTAAATTAAACTACTTGTGTGGATAATTTTAATTCCGCGCCTTAAAGTGACCAAACTTGCATGAGTTCTAGGTGTCTCTGGTACAGTAGCAGAAAAGTAAAGGATACTACTTTTTTTTTAATTTTTGGTGGCTTTTTTAAAATTTGGAGGTGATTCTAAGAAACTATGACGATTATTTAAGCTATTTAAAAAATCTAATGTAATGAATATTATGACAAAACGAAATGACAAAACTGGCGTTATTAATTACTTCAATTTGAACTTAATTTAAATTATTCAATTGATTTGTCTTAATAATTCATTTTTGATATGCTAAAGCCAAAAAATACAAAAACACAAGCCCCAAAAATACAAAAAAAACATGTCCAAAAAAAAGAATAACTGTCGAACGCTGACAAGCCGAACCTAAAACAATCGCATTTAAGTGACCATGGCAGGCCTGTAAAAAAACTTAACATTTGCATGCACCCTGACATACAAACACACTATGGAAATAACCAGGATGTTTTTGAATATTGCGCAGTTAAGGGCTTATGCCCTCAAAAAATGTATTCACTTTTTCACCTTATTATCAATGGCATAAGGTGAAAACGTGTGCACATACTCGTGGCCTTGACTGCAAGTTATTTCAAGCACAAATAGAGTCATAAAACTGCCCTATAATTCTAAGAAGGCGTAACTTCATGCGAGTGGAAACATGTCGTTTTAGGGTTCCGTATTTTATTAATTGATTATGTAAAGTTTTCCGAAGGTATGAATATTATTTTTTTTCCCTGATAGCCGTCGTCTTAAGGTTTCAGAAAATGCGGCTCTTTTATTTTTATTTCCTATAAATTGATAATAATCTATTTTTAAGTAAGTGAGGTGACATTTGTGCAGTTTTATGGATGAATAGACAATCTTTTTATAATAGAGAACTCAGTATAACACAATTGTTAACCATACTTTTTCCACGAGTCCATAAAAATACGTAATCAAATGTAAATAAAAATAAATACACAATAAAATTATTTACGCTGAAACGAAGTGCAGATCTGATCCTGAGGTGGCCGCTCATTGATGGTTGTTTTGCTGGCACGCGATTGGTCAAATTCAGCGTTATATAATGAGTTCGATAGAGTTGGTTAGCAAACTCGATGAAAATGTATATGATTTTGTGTACGTAATCTTAATTCAAATATTACAGTCGATGGGAAGAAAAAAATTTCTTTCATGTGATTAACGCGTATGGCCAATAGTACCTACGGAACCCTCCGACTTTACAAATAATAGCAATAGCTGCACCGGGCGGCCTTCGCGCCACTATTTGATTACGGAAGAACATGCGCGTGCGGCCCTTTCTTAGATCCAGCCCAGGCGCATTTAAAAATGGAATATTGAATGAAGAATGCTGTTTAAGTAGGTAAGTCTACAGACAACAGATTGGACCCTAGGTTACTTGAGAACTGCGGTCAAAGAGTACGGGTTAAGTGTACATTTTCATGGAAAATACCGTAAACTGACTGATGTCAAATTTACGAGTATAGAGTTTTCAAATATTAATTATTTGTGTCGATGTTAATTATATCCTAGATTGAGATACATTATTAAAAAACTAAGAACAAAAATAGAAAAGCACTCTTCTTATTTACTCAGTTAAGGTGCATTTAGACCAAACGAGCATTCGCTCATTCTATCCCCCACTCTACAAAATCAACGAATTTCGACGAATCACGTTTTGTGTAACGAACGAATTTCATGGAGTGGGGGATAGAATGAGCGAATGCTCGTTTGGTCTAAATGCAACTTAGAATTGTAAGTTTCTTCCGTTAAGTGCTAAAATGCTAGCAGGATTCTTTTTAGTTCCTCCAATAGTGTCACAAAGACGAGCAATTTTTCGTAAATAAAGTAAACAGTACTCGAAATCTTGGCGTCTTTCCTTCATCCTGTGCTTCCTATTACGAAACACCTCATCTGTACAATGGGTTGTGTTCTGAAGAACTGTTCGACATGATGCCAACGTCTACTTTTCATCATCGCACCGCTCGCCACCGACTGGGCGCTCATCCTGACACCTTGCAACCTAAATGGTCGCGCACCGTGCGGTTTCAGAGGAACTTCCTCCCGCGGACGGTCCGTCTGTGGAATGAGCTCCCTGCCGAGGTTTTTATTGGGTCGGCAACGAGCATGTGACACCCCGGGGTTGCAGGCGCCCATAGGCTACGGTGACTGCTTTCCATCAGGTGGGGCCGTATGCTTGTTTGCCACCGACGTGGTATGTATATAAAAAAAACCTTGACAAAGTATGTCGACCCTACGACATAGACATCAGATACGTTCAAGGATAGGTGAATAAACCATCACAATAATGTTTACTTAGATGGGATAGATAGCTTCTTTCATCACTACTCAGAATCTAAATGGCGTATGTTTTTGGATGGCGAATTGGGAGTCTGCCTTTTTAAGTTTGAGGATGCCTAAGTTTAGATGGAGATACAAGGCGCGTTTTTAAAGCACTACGCGTTGGTGCAGATGCTGTTTTTATACGTGTGTGGCTTTTTAAGTTGATAAGGCAAAGGTGAATTTATTTTTCTTTTGAAAAACCTTTTCGTCGTGTGAAAATGAGGCCTACATGCCAATATACAGGTACTTATTCACCGGCCAAACTTATTTAATTATTAATACAGGGTTAGTTTTGAAGTCATATTGATGAACTTTTATTATGGGACAGACATCCCATTAAAAAAAGACGACCACTGCTAAACATAGGCCTTCCACAAAGATTGCCAGAATGACCGGTACTATGCCACCCGCATTCAGCGGACTCCTGAGACCTTTACTCGATCATCAGACCACCTTATGGGGGGCCTATCCTCATTGCGTGGTATGTGGCCGCCACTCGAGAACCTTTCCTCCCAAGTGGCCATCGGTTCTATGAGGCATGGCCACTGCCACTTAATTAATAAATTTTATTTCTTTCTTACATTTCTGCTTGGTTTTGAACCTTGACTTTATTTATCATATTTCGACGGGAGATACATGTTACCGTCACCAGACATATGTATTTATGTAAAGGTTCGTTAACCGTCTTCAGGAATACCGTATGACGGAAAATAACCTTTCCAACGCTGGCCTTCGGGCACGAGCGATCAACCCGGCATACATTAGAATCTATTTACCACGCATGCAATGAACTGTCGATTAGCTGTTGTAAGAATTTGTTGGGAATCATTCTATGGATCCAAAACGCGCATTGTTGTCGGCAAAAAAACCGCTAGGCTCAAGTGGGACTGGGCTGGCCACGTCTACCGCATGCATCCTGATATTCCTGATATGTGGGCTGGTATAGACATAAAGTGGGTGCCGGAATAGCAACGCGGATGTGGCAGACCCAGACGGAAATGGCAGGACGGTTTGGACTCAATTGACAACTGTCCGTGTGGTGACGGCAGTAAGAATACATTTGTCACCACCCCAACTCCTCCTGCGGGTGTCGTAAGAGTCGACTTAGGGATTGAAGTGTCACTGACCATTATTTGATAAAATATTGATGATGGGTAGCAGCGTCTTCATAGTGGACACATAACTGCGATCACGAATCCGCTTTTCCAGCGTGGCGATTATGGGCATTTACCTCCTAATGTGTTAATAGGAGAGGCCTAAATCCAGCAGTGGACTATCATAGGCTGATGATGATGATGACAACTGGCCGGAGGAAACTCAAATCGGGAGTCATGGATATCCAAGAGAGAGTTCTTTGCCCAGTGGAACACCAATACAGGCAAACAAAAACAATCTAAGGGTGGTCAATGTGGGTAGTCACATCATATCATCAATCTTAGTTGACTGCTAGATATTAGCCTCTTCTCTTAAAATGTACCTAATTTACCAATCTATATGGACATATCAGGAGTTAAACGCCCATAATCCCCACCCTGCGCAAGCGCATTGGCGATTGCAGTTAAATAGTGTGCACTATGATGATGTTGCTGCATCAATAAGTGAATATTCGGTCTTCAATCTTTCATTCGACTCTTACAACACCCACCGGAAGAGAAGAGGTGGTGAGCAATGTATTCTTACTGCTGTAACCACGCGAGTACGCCATTGTGGGTACCTAATACAGAAACCATAAACAAGGCAAGATACCAAGAGAGTTTCAACGAAAAGTGTTGGCACGTGAGATAGTATGTGCGTACCTTTCTGCCAGATGCCTACAATTTCCGCACAAGCTATAGCGAAAGAGCGATCGCTGCAAACGAGCGAGCGAACCCCAAATTTCGAGTAAGTTTCATGCATCTCTATCCCTCCAACGAAGCCGTCGTCGGTATGACAGAGATAGGTGCTTGAAATTTACGATTTTCTATATCCGCTATAAGCTCTCAGTTATCAATTACTTTGACAATGTAACATGAGTTATACGAGCAATACAAAATCTATATGGAAGTTATTATTTATGTTATATGTCAGAAAACAGTAAAACTAACTTTCATTTGACATTACAAGACTTTATTGATATAGTCCGTCTTCTAATTTAGTATGTTCTTGATAATAGCTCTCAAATTGGATGAATAGATATGACTTTGGTCTAGCTAGAAGTTGACCAATAATAAATAAAGACTGGACAAACGGATTTAAGCATGTTTTTAGATATGTACACTTAACCACCTAGGCCATTCTAGAACCATCTCAAAATAACAAGTAGTAAGAGATCCCATACAATTGCCTTTACAACGCGACTTTGACATGGTTTGAGAGACATTGGTTGAATGTATGTACTATCAACAACATTGAATCCTGACCTGACCCACCGTGGAACCATGTCACACAGTGACGTTTTTTATATCTTGTCTTCAAAACAAGCTGTCAAATAGACTAACAAAACTGCAACCATTGCTTGACCATTGATTTTCTACGCGTTTATACTTGTGCAGCAAGTACAGTACTCTTGTGCTCTTTGCTTCAATATTCCGCTTAAGGCTCATGTAACTCCATATTTAAACAAATGTCATATCGTCGTATAGTGCAATGCCGCGTAACTAGCACTCGAAATATACTGTATGCGACCAACTTGTCAGTAGAAAAAGGCGGCAAATTTTATAAATGAAGGATCCACGGAAAAAACATGTCCAGTGCTTAAAAAATCAGGGCAAATTCACACCTTATTCTGTTAATAGTAAGGTGGTCTTTCCTTATGTAATTTGAATTGACTAGACATGTTCTTTCCGTGGACACTTCAAATATAGTAGAAGAGTTGATTGTCCATTTTTTTTATCTGAAATAGGCTTACTCATGGCCACAGACTAGCCAAGGGCAGAGCCGTGGCCTACGATAGAGTGAGTTTGCCCAGAAGGTGCCTATTCACCCTTGACGTGAAGGTTGACGGGTTATATGATTTCGGTCCATAGAAAATTTGAATTTGACTCCTTTTTCTACTGGTAAGCTGGTTGGACAGAATATATCAGCTAGTAACGCGTATTGCACTTTCCCTAACGGTATGCTAAAAATGCAACACCGAGGAAAGCTTCATTTGTCATGTCTCCTTTTTGCAATACCTAGTAAATCAGCAGTACCCTGCATTTTTTTTTTCAGAAGCTTTTCTTCCGCGAGCCAGGGGGATATTTCTTAGGATTCGTGGACTATACTTGCCGCAAAACTATTTGGCGACTGAGGGCATACTGCTATCTCTCTCACTCTGACCTGGAACTAACAAGTGTAACGTAGATAGCAAGACGCCTTCAGTCGCCAGATTGTTTTACGACAGGTTTACCATTTGATACCTTAGGCAAGGAACCTAGCAAATCAAAACCCGCTATACACAAGGAAAGAAACAAATTCGGATAGGAGGCGGAAAGCACAAATTGCCTGTTTCTTAGGGTATGGTCAAAGGCGCCTACCATTAAGAACAGATTGTATGGATCCGAGAAATTCGACCCGCGCTCGCTGAATAGGAGAGGCCGAGAGGTTTATAGGCATCAACTACGAAAGCTGGGCACGTGGGTTCGAATCCCAGCTCTGGCGTTGGTGAATTCGGTATTTATGTTTTGGTCTATGGAATCTAATATTGATAATGATTCTGAAACAACTGTCTACTTGTTTTTTTTTCTACAATATCGTAACAAGTGAAATTTTGCAAATGAATATTTTATTCTTCATATTTTATCGACAAACGGGTGTTAACCGCGTAAACTTAAGCTGGGGATACACATGCCAGTAAATCGGGAAAGTATCTGGTATGAAAGTTACTGGCATGTACGAGTAACTGGCACACTGCGGATACATTTGCAAGTAACACTGGCATGCATACTGTGCCCTTGCATGCCAGTATTACCATCGCGTATACACAGGACAGTTCGTGAGAGTATTTCGTACCTACAAATAGATAATGGAAGTGAATTAAACAAAATTGTGTTATTATTAGCAATTGAATGTGTAGCTAAATTAATAAGAGATAAAAACGAAGACGGGTTTGGGTAAGAGATTAGATTAGTAAAAGGGAAGATTTTGAAGCAAGTAGTTGTCTGCTTAAAGAAATGCGTCAAGAAGATCATGATGGTCACAGAAATCATTTGAGAATGCTCCCAGAGAAATTTGATGAATTGTTAGGAAGAATTTGGGCCTGCGGCCACAACGAGTCGGCTACTGGCATGCCCGTAGCTGTCGCGGCTGTTCACATGTGCCAGGTTAGCAGCCCCCCGCGTCCCCTCCCTCATATTGCATGCTAGTAAATCAAATTGCTTGCAATCTAATTGCTTGCCAGATACAGGCATGCCAGTTAGTGTATACACATGACAATAGGTGGCACGTGCAAGGAGCTGGTATGCAAGTGTGCCAGTTAAAGGCATGTGTATTCCCGGCTTTACGTGTAACGTGTATTGTCTTCACGTTTCGGTCATGACGTTACACCCGTGGTCGCCGGCAGGCAGTCTTTACGCAATCAAGACCCATTTGTCTATAAACTATGAGTGATAATCGTGAAAGCTTAAATCAATATAATTTCTATTTTGACCGTAATTTGCAGTCTTTAAATGATTAAGGATACCATCTCTCAAAGTTGTAAATAGAATAATATTATATAGAGACAATAATTATTAGTGTTGAATTAATATAAATCCATTTTTTTCAGTTATTTTGCACCATCTTTTCAAAGGCTTATGAAGTTGTTAGTAATGTGCTGGCCCCAATAAAAACACAGGGTTGCAAAAAATAAACTTAAGACATCCTCGACAGTTGCGTTGTCTTTTGGATAATCTTCTAAGGATATTTTTCCTTTACATTACACGAACGTAGACTAAGAAAAATAATCCGTTTCGAAAACCAATTGTGTTGGGCAAAGTACCTAAAATAAGTAAAATTCAAAATGTTAAATTTTCCATATTTTTTTATTTGATTAGCACCTATATCTACAGATGATAGAATACCTATTTTTATCAGCATTACCTACTCTTATTGTGCTATTTTTTAGTAAAAATGTATCACTTTATCATTTTTACAGTAATTGCGTGTGCGCATAGAACGGTAAAGTTCCTGTATCCCCCGCGATAAGCCCAGTGGGTATTGCCCACAGACAAATAATGTGTCTATTTTGAGCACAACCTTATAGAGCATGCATTTCCAATAACATCTACCTAGAGGCTTAATGGTGATATAGGTACAAATTTGAAAATATATCCGAAATTGACATCAATGTTGAAAATATGTGCAGGTAGCGGTATTTTTATGACTGTAATGATTAATATTAAAATAAAAAAATCTGCACTACTATTCAATATTCGTAGCTATTTCTTAATATTCTAATACCTGTCTCTTAAGTTCTTCTTTCTTTTATCAGGCTTTATTGGCCAAAGGGTTTAGCAGCCTTACCGAACAAGAGTTGCCTTACCCCACGGATGAGGTCAATATTTTAGGTGGTATACTAGCAGGACCTAAGAATACTCCATGCTTAATATCAGCTCTAGATCTTCTTTTGTTTTAGAGTTATTCAAGATAATGTAAAATATACAGGGTGCCGTTGAATATGGCATATTTCGTAAACTGTTCAAGTTAGATCAATTAAACAAAATTGTGTTTGATAACAATAAAATAGACTACAAAATGCATATTTTTAATCTGCATCTTGTCCTTATTTTTTATAATAAAAAAAGGGTTTTTGTTTTTTTTTCCATATTTTTTTTTATTTCACACGGAGGTACACCTACAAAAAAAATATGCATACATAGCCACTAATGTCCACTATATACATAAATTAAGATATTTCCATAAATCATCGTGCGTCATGCCAAAAAAAAAACTATTCCAGACGTAGTCGTTACTGGCATACAAATAAAGTACCAGTGCAGTGTGAACATAAGTTAGTGTGTAGGTACACAATCTCTTCTAATAAACCTATTTAGAATAATCGACGGTGACATATCAAACGTTGCTATGTGTATCTATATATATACACATATATATATATATATAGATATATATATATATATATATATATATATATATATATATATATATATATATATATGTATATTTATAGCTATTTGTATTTTGTGTTTATTTTTATATTCCTTAGCATCAGACCATTTTTCTCAGTTTTGCACCACCTACTATCAACTTTTACTTTCTTATCTCCTCTACCCATGGTTGTCTGGAAGAGATCGCTTTTTAGCGATAAGACCGCCTTTTGTTTACCTCTTTCAAACATGTATTTTATTATTTGTTTTGTATTTGTCTTTGAGGTGATATAAAGAGTTATTGTATTGTATTGTTGATAACATTTGACAGATAGTATTGTTTTCGACATTTGTTTTCACATTCCTATTCACATACAATCGGACCTTTTCGAAACTTTGGAAGATGTCGAAGTGTATTTACCGGACGAATGTATTTTAATTTATGGTGTATGTAAATATGGCAAAAGATGCTTTAGATTTGTAAATAGTCTATTCCAGCTTTTAGCTGTATTATACTGTCGCTTATGCACAGGTCCACTGTTTGAAATAATAAAAGATTAGAAAAGGCTAATTGTTTTCTATATCAACTCATTTAAAGAGATAGTTCCGTTTATATTATTAACTATAAATTATTGAGCAATCGACTCAGTTTTGACATTTCGTCGTTGATTATTCTAAATAAGTTTATTAGAAGAGATTGTGTACCTAGACACTAACTTATGTTCACACTGCACTGGTACTTTATTTGTATGCCAGTAACGACTACATCTGGAATAGTTTTTTTTTTTGGCATGACGCACGATGATTTATGGAAATATCTTAATTTATGTATATAGTGGACATTAGTGGCTATGTATGCATATTTTTTTTGTAGGTGTACCTTCGTGTGAAATAAAAAAAAATATGGAAAAAAAAAACAAAAACCCTTTTTTTATTATGAAAAATAAGGACAAGATGCAGATTAAAAATATGCATTTTGTAGTTTATTTTATTGTTATCAAACACAATTTTGTTTGGTTGATCTAACTTGAACAGTTTACGAAATATGCCACTTTCAATGGCACCCTGTATATTTTACATTATCTTGAATAACTCTAAAACAAAAGAAGATCTAGAGCTGATATTAAGCATGGAGTATTCTTAGGTCCTGCTAGTACACCACCTAAAATATTGACCTCATCCGTGGGGTAAGGCACCTCTTGTTCGGTAAGGCTGCTAAACCCTTTCTACCGCTAAACAACATGGCGACGCGCGCGCACTTTGTAGGCTTCAAAAAAGAACAAAATTCAAGATGGCCGACTTTCTCGCCAGTGCCTAGCGCGTGACGTCACAGGACGACGTGTCCTTGCGACTATTTCTAGCTTTATCCTTATCCTTTTGTTGGCATTTCATCTTTTTGTGTTTAGTTTTGAAAGGGGTTAAAAGAATGGGTGTAGTGAGCGTGATTTTGGCTTCACTCGGTGAACGTAAGTTGCTTGAATTTTAATTTGATTTAAAACATATGTAATTGTAATTTAATATGTATAACATATATCAAATATCTACAAAATCACTTTATTATTATTATGTTAAAATATTTTTTCTTTGAGTTTATGTATTTTTTAATCAAATATTTTATTTACAGATACTAACTTAGGTACCAATGGATAAATATCGTTGTAGCACAGTCGAGCCGAACAACGGAAAAAGGGAATAAAATGGGTAAAAAACATAACATTAAATTAATAAAATAAAAATACTTACCAGATAAAACAAACAGAAGAACAGGAAAAAAGTCCAAACAAAAGTTCATAAAAAATAAAATGTATAAATAAATCACAACACGACACAAGGCACTAGAGTCTTTTCGAAAAATCTTGTTTTATTATTATGTCATTATTGAGATTCCTGCAAAAATCACAAAAATTAGACACTGGCCGCCTGCTTTCGAAATTTTGATCAAAACGCTCGTTAGACAAAAGGATTAAAAAAATTGTTTCAAAAATCGAACGCGGGATCCCGATTCAAATTAGAATCTTGTTAGCGCGAGCCGTTCCGTGTTCTTTATTCGAAAAAATATAACCGACGCGCCAACAAGACAGGAAGGGTACCACTTCCTAGTGGTATAGACAAAGTTATTTTTTAAAATGTCTGGAACGAGCGTTTTGAGCCAAAAAATCTAACCTATCCTAACCCTGGCGTGCGGGCGACTGACGGGCGCGTAGGGGCCGCATTGCCAAATATTTTTTTTGCATCTCGGCCGAATTATGCACTTGTATGCTACGTTCCCTTCATTGTAGTGGTGCGACATGTACGTATGGCCATTTTTATGTGTGCGTCTGTCACTCACACAGACTGGACCGTCGAAATTTTCGAATGTGTGCGCCCGTAGCCCTTTGGGTTATTTAAAAAATCGTTGTTATGTAAACAGGAGTTTTTTTTTAATATTTAGGTGTTTGGTGTTGGGTTCAACGGCCGAGTTTTTCGGGAACTGACTGATTCGGTTTAAAGGATCTGTTTTGATGTTTAGCAGATCTGCTCAGGCGCACGAGTTATCGCGGACTGCATTTTAGAATAGATCGCATATTGTTTTTTTTAGTAACGATCGCATGAATCACCTTTATGTGTTAGTTGTAGGTGACTGGTAGGATAATGAGCTGTAGTGGATATAAATGACTAGTTTTTATGCTTTAGTTTTATAAATATATATATTTCGGCGGAGATTACGGCTGCAGTGACGGTGCAGGCAACGTATTACGCGCCTAGATACAAAGTTTTGAAGGGTATGCTACCATATTGTTTATGGTTTGAAGATAAAAAGCTATTACATGAATATACTCATAGTTAGTATGTTCAGATTCATTCGTTTGAATTGTATGGAGAAACAGTTTGAAGTTAGCTCCCAGTCCTAATCCACAGCGTTTACTAAAGTATACTTAAAGTCTTAAACACACTGAGCCGATTTCTTTAATCATTTAGGTTGACAGGTTTATGGTGACATGTGTATGGTTATTAGATGTAAAATTAGTAGCTAAGAGAAATCGCTGATAATATGATGTACATACATAAAAACCGAAGATGGCTAAGAAACAAATACTTGTTATAACACATAATTACATTCCCTCACCAGGAAACCTCCCAATTCATAGAAAGGGTAGTTCTACAACTAGGCTACGGAACCTTATAGACCAAAACGCATGTCAAACGATACGAATAATGAGGTTTAAAATTATTTATTGAAACGGGTTTCTTATGAAATTTCAATCGATAATTGTTCGACATGTTTCGATCCATTTAGAGAATCCTCCATTATCGACTAAAATTACGTGAATAACTCGTATCACTAAGCATTTAAATACATATAATTCAGTCTCACGTTAGATACGAATATGGTCTGAAGTACACAATCTAAGATTAAAACTAGAAGAGAATTTTGCGCCCCTTCTACGGAATTTAGGACTTCACACGTTCTCAGCAGACCTATGTACAGCCAAAGGCAAAATATGTATACACTTTTTTTATCTTATGACGTAAAAATAAGGTGCAAAAATGTATTTATATTTTATAAGTTTTTCATGTAAGTATGAAAAATAAACTGCAAAAAATACTTGAATAGCTTTCGAAAATAAATGAAAAATGTCAATGTACCTACAAAATTTGAAGAATTCCCTCGATTTCTCCAGGATCCCATCATCAGATCTGGACCCGACGACAATGGGACCAACTAGAAGGTATACCGTTTCAAACAAAAAAATATTTTTTCAAATCGGTCCACGCGTCTTCGAGTAATCGGGGAACGTACATAAAAAAAAAAATCTCGTCGAATTGTAAACCTCCTCCTTTTTGAAGTCGGTTAAAAACATGAAGTGAGAATAAACAAATTATTTTATTGTAGGCAAGGTTGTGAACCTTGTTAATATTATGATAAGGGCACATGACTTATTCAATTATACGCCACATATAACGTTATTTATAAAATATCTGTTTAAATAGACGCAATAACATGTCTCATACTCATTACCATAGATAGTCCTGCCGTCTAGACCACAGACAATTACCATAGCTCTTTAATACTGACGCATCTACGAGTAACAATGTATTAACTAAGTACTATAAATATACTCAGGTACTAAAGTTAAATCCCTTGTTTTAAGGTATAAACAAGCTAAGCCGTGTGGTGATGGCAGTAAGAATACATTTGTCACCACCCCAACTCCTCCATCGGGTGTCGTAAGAGTCGACTAAGGGATTGAAGTGTCACTGACCATTATTTGACAAAATGTTGATGATGGGCAGCAGTGTCATCATAGTGGACACATTACTGCGATCGCCAATCCGCTTGCCCAGCGTGGCGATTATGGGCATTTACCTCCTAATGCGTCTATACGCATAGTTAATAGGAGAGGCCTACGTCCAGCAGTGGACTATCATAGGCTGATGATGATGATGATGATGACCATTCTTTCATAGAAGATTGATAATGGTCAGTAGAGTTATCATAGATACATTACTGAGATCGCCAACCACTTGCCCAGGCCACAGAACAGAGAATCCCAGGGTGATGTTACAAGCTCGCTACATTCGGCCGTATATATTTTTACCTAAGCAACCTGCTAAACTTGCCCGTATGCTGAGGGCAGTAATAATACATTTGTCACCACCCCAACTCCTCCTGCGGGTGTCGTAAGAGTCGACTAAGGGATTGAAGTGTCACTGACTATTCTACAAGATTGATGATGGGCAGCAGCGTCATCATAGTGGACAAATAACTGCGATTGCCAATCCGCTTGCTCGGCGTGGCGATTATGAGCATTTACCTCCTAATGCGTTTATACGTAAAGTTTATAGGAGAGGCCTACGTCCAGCAGTGGACTAACATAGGCTGATGATGATGATGATGATGAACCTGCTAAACTATCTACAAACTAAACCTGCTGGTTTCCCGGCGAATCAAGTACCCATAGTGCTTTTCTCAAACTTGCAATGAAATAGTATAATCGGAAGTCAACTTCACAGTACAAACCAATGAAAGTACCAGCTATGCTATTCTCTTATTGACACATTCGACGCTGCGTTCGTCAACGAGCTCGATGTCGAGACAGCCTTGTCTAAAATCCTAGCTGTTTGATTTGACATTAGGAATCGAGGCTATGAGCGAGGTTGTGGGCAAGTTCGTCGCTGTTTTTCGTTAGAGAATACGAAGTTCATACATTAAACGTCAAACTTTCGACGCAATAATGTAGTTCCAGCTCACGCCGCATTCGTCACCGAGCACTAGTGTCGTTTAAAGTACATTAGTGAATACCATTTTTAGGCTCGACGCTGCCGCAGCACTGACACAGCGCTGACAGCAAGGCGGTTTCCTTAGTGAATAACACTACTGTAAGTAAAAAGTTACAAAATAGTCTATAAAAAAACGACTAATCATATTTCTTTTCTTGAACTTCTTAGTTCAGTAGCGACCCCTAATTTTTGTTTATAATAATTGAAAAAAAAACAAATATGGTTTACTTACCAAATAACAAAATGAGAGGGTGCCCCATAGAAAATTGCAATCGGGAAAGCAAAGAGCTCCTTGGTTCGAACATCCTACAAAATTGCAAAAATAACAAGCACCCTAACACACATACATATTAAACGTACCTAAATTTAAGCGAAGTAACGTTTGTCTTTAAAATAATATATGAGTGATAATCGTAAAGCTTATAATACAGGAAATTGAAACATCAGAAATAATTTAAAAAAGAGTTTGAGTTCTTAAAGTCGCCATCAGATATATCGGACCAGCCACGGCGCCCAGAAATATCTGAACATGCACCTTACCGCCATAACAATAGAGGCCTGGGGCCCATTTCTCGAAAGCTTGTAACTTGTAATACAAGTGGAAGTCCTTATCAAATTAATAGTGTCAAAAAGAGACTTCCACTTGTATTACAAGTTACAAGCTTTTGAGAAATGGGCCTCTGGATGATGCTTAGCCAAGTTGCCAATCGCTAACGCTTAGTAGCGTATCGTAGTTTTCCCTCTCTGTCACTCTTACATATTAGTGCGAGAAAGACAGTGAGCTGCCTTTCGTTTACGATTGACGATTAAGTGTTAGCAATTCGTCGGGGATAGTGCAATACCGCTTAGCTACCAAAACAGATAGAGTTCAAATATCAAACAATTGACACTCAAATTGATCCTAATTGAATTTGTTAGTTGATTGGCAACTTGTCTAAGCATCCTGCTCACATATTTGTGAGCACTCTGGCCGCTACGATATATCTGATGGCGATTATATGAGATTCCTAATTCACCTTGAACAAGTTAAGCCTAGTGCACACTGCACACATACGCAGACCCTTTAAAACCCTTTAGTGCAATAAAGATATAAATAGCATCGGACGGTCCGAGGTCAGAGGGTCTACCGCGAACTCCAAAAATCGAAAATATCGGGCATCTGTCTTAGTCACTCTAATGACGCGTTCGTTAGAGTGACACTGATAAAAGCTCGAATAAGATTTGTAAAGTTTGTGGTAGGTGCTCCTAGTATTGAATTGAGCATTGAGCTGTAGGTACATGACAGGTGATATGAATAGGTATTTTTGATTTATGACGTCACTAACAACATGTTACGTTATAGATGTTTTTTTATTTAAATTATCATAGGGCAATCTTAACGCTTAATTTGGCAATGTCCGTCACAATGAACATAGTCTTCGACCCTCTTTTTAAGACAGAATTTTCTGCTCTGCACACTGGCGAGGAAGTTAGAACGGCGAGGAAATTAGTAAATATACGCGAGTTTATCCGTTTTCATAGTTTTATTTATTAGTAGGTAGTATAAAATAGTACATTACGATACAAGTGCAAACACATGAAATTCGAAACGAGTGGCGATGTTTTAAGACACGACCGACAGGGAGTGTTTTAAATCGACACGAGTTACGAATTTCGTTTTTGCACGTGTCTCGTACGACGTTTTTTAGTACAGATGGCCCTCCGAAGTTTCAAACCTGACACACTTTTCGCACTAGAGCCTAAAATATACACCATCTGTACTAAAAAATACTAGACTAGGGTAGTGGAGAACATACGAATACCTTATAATATTGATGATATATAATGATATTCAATATAGGTAAAAATTATAGGGTCTTGAACTCCCATCAATAGTTTGATAATACCTCATTAAAATTCAATTTCTACAGGATTGTTTAGCCAAAATTTACGCGTTGTATTAAAAAGGAAAAAAGTAATCAAAAGCATGATCAGGCGAGCCTGTACAAAGCGTGTATGGATAAATTAAGGTTCTAAAATAAAAGAGCTAACGTTAAAATAGGTATGCCAATTGGAACCCTAAGCCACTCAAAAAACATGCCACAATGGCAACTAGTTGAGAGGTTTCTTACAATTTGCTTTAAAGCGTCACTTTAGTTTAGCTTTAATAGTTTGTCGTTCATCAAAATCTAACAAGTTGAGTTATACCTACTTCCTATTGAACTACAATTTTGAAATACGTATAATTGATTAAATGACAATATAATGTGCTAATAGGGTACATGTTTTAGCACTTGCTAAATATAGCCCTAAAATGTAGGGAATAAAAAAATAAACATCGAGATTCTTGCATCTAACCATAATTTTAGAACGCATCCGAAATTCAAAAATGGAACCGCGATAGAGCTGCGCGTGGGCTCGGCTGTTGGCCCCGTGCCCTTGCGAGGACGAGCCGACCTTCGCTAGCTATCGAGGGCTCTGTTTACAATAGTTGTTTAGGTCTAATATACAGGTTGCCTACGTTACAGTGGACATTTTTCGGCTGATATGATGATGATACAGACTTACAATCTGTTAAATATAAAAATTACTTCCGACCAACCAAATAAAAAAAAAAAAAGTATTGGTTGGTCCTAATATTTGATTCTTTAAGTTTTACTTCCTACATGTTCCCAAGCATTTGAAAAAGTGGCGAATTCAGTAAAAAGTCACACAAAGTCAAAGACTTCCGATCAACCAAATTTAAAAAAATAAATATAATAGGTGTTGGTTGGTCCTAATATTTTGATTCTTTAAATTTTACTTCTCACATGTTTCCAAGCATTTGAATAAGTGGCGAATTCAGTAAAAAGTCACACAAAGTCAAAGACTTCCGATCAACCAAATTAAAAAAAATAAATACATATAATAGGTGTTGGTTGGTCCTAATATTTTGATTATTTAAGTTTTACTTCACACATGTTCCCAAGCATTTAAATAAGTGGTGGTGCGCCACTTATCAAAGTGTTTGATATTTAAATTCTATTAATTAGACTGGATAAAATATTTATAATTTAAATTCTGTTATTTACACTGCACTTTATTTCTTTTAATCTCTAATAGTTTTTAAGGGTAAGTGAAAATATATTTATGTGTTTTTTGTTAATTTCAATTGAGTGTATTTCACGCAATTGACGTTTTTAACGTATTGCTGTAACCCTCTAATTTGTGCACACAAAAATAAAAATATATACAAGTATCAAAAGGCTTAATTCCCGTAACACAAAGTTTAACTATCCCAAGATGTTTTAAATTTCCCGCCAAATATGTAAGTAAAATTTCTGTGGTCACTCTAGTGGTAATTCCTTTACGAGAACGATGCGATCATCGCTAGTAAGGGTTCGGGAGGGCTCCTTACAATAGTTGCTTGGATCTTACAGATTGTAAAAAAGTGGAGCCTAGGCCCTAGATAAGTACTAGTATCTAATATTTACTCAATAATTATTATATACTCAAATAATTTTTAATTTAATTAAAAATAAATGAATTGGGTCAACTGGTGACCCTAAGGC
The DNA here is from genome assembly GCA_025490895.1 of Thaumatotibia leucotreta. Taxonomy (NCBI): domain Eukaryota; kingdom Metazoa; phylum Arthropoda; class Insecta; order Lepidoptera; family Tortricidae; genus Thaumatotibia; species Thaumatotibia leucotreta. Next base: position 63,491 of record JALPQI010004883.1, read on the forward strand.
TGGCTCGTTCCTAGGCCAAAGGATAGGCATAACTATTCAGCGTGGGAATACTGGGAATGTAGCCAACCTTATGGGCACCCTTCCGCTAGGGACAGATCTGGGGGACTTATGGTAGGTATTATTAGGTTTTATCTATCATCATCATCATCACCATCATCAGCTTATGTTAGTCCACTGCTGGACGTAGGCCTCTCCTATTAAACTATGCGTATCGCCAAGCTGGGCAAGCGGATTGTCGATCGCAGTAATGTGTCCACTATGATGTGATGACGCTGCTGCCCATCATCAATCTATCTAGTAAAATGGTCAGTGATACTTCAATCCCTTAGTCGACTCTTACGACACCCGCAGGAGGAGTTGAGGTGGTGAAAAATGTATTCTTACTGCCGTCACCACACGGCTTATTTTCCTTACATATAAATAAATAATAGAAAATGCGAGGAGCTTTTTTCCACATAAACTTAATATTTCCCAGTTCCCTTCATGGTTATTGCTACTTACACGTATTTATTACTGAATACACGTAATATTTATTAATAAATTTCGTTGCATCTATTGCAGCGACCATCCAAATAAACACGTGACGAATTAGGACGATGCGCGGGAGCACGGTCATATACAGACATGCGCACTCATACAACATCCATACAACCATTTATTTAGAGTCTATCGGGGGTTTTCGACCCCCGAACGATGACCGCACTCAGACATACAAATCATACATACGCGAGTCATACATACACGACCATACAACTCACGTGTCTTATGTATTTGTGTGACCGATTTTTAGAGGCGTGTAAATCGTTAAAAGTTGACGTTGGATGGCCAGCCATTTTTATGAGAGACAAAGTAACTAAGATTCTTATTCTATCATCATCATCATCAGCCATTGCTGGACGTAAGCCTGTCCTATTAACTATGCGTATAGACGCATTAGTAGGTAAACGCCCATAATCGCCACGCCGGGCAGATACTTTT